>CAJNIZ010007735.1:66245-87602 GCA_905231905.1 Symbiodinium pilosum
CCACCACCCCCACCACCACCACCCCCGCCGCCGCCGCCACCACCACCACCACCACCACCACCACCACCTATACTTGAACCGTCCCAACCTCCTGGTTCATTTTTGCATGGCTCCCTGCTCCGTAGACCGAAATCGCAAAACACATTTTTTCGATGTTAGCATCCTAGCGGGGGATTAGAGACGTTACAGCCGCGATCCACTCCTCAGCTTGGCACACACAGGGTGTGTCAATGGGGAGGGTGTTCAGGAAGATTATTTCGGGACAGCAAGAGCGGTGCCTGCCCCAAAGGTACCAGGTGTGTCGGAAGTCTTTGTGGGAGCAACATGGAAGCATACCCGCCTGAAAATTACGCAGCTGTAGCACAGTTCAAGTACCTTAGCGTGTACCGGAGGCCGGGGAATGTGTGAACTTGACATGTGATGCACCCCCCACTACTCGCACAATTTACTCCAGAAGGCCCTTTCAGATGAACAGGGATCCTGAACCTAGGTAGGGAAAAGCCCAAGTGATAAGCAGGTAATGCCCTAAAGTCGCTTGTACTTAGTAGTGTAGATGACGCTAGTGTTTTGTACGATACTTACTTGGCCTTCGCTCCTCAACACTAAGACCAACATCAAGGTGAGGACGCCTGAACCTGTTGAGGTGGTTTAGGTAGGTCAAACTTTTCCAACCTCACCTATGGTGGTTGATGTAGAATGTCATCGCATTTGTTGTTTGCAAGTCATGTGATTTAGCTAGTTTCAAGCGTTATTGCCTTGGGACCATAAAGAGCATAGAGTTTAAGGATTGCTGTTGTGTAGAATTCCAGTAGGTACAGCTTAAGTTCTGTCATTATACTAAGTCTAGAAGTTGGCCCGTTAATATATAACATGACCTTGTCAGGTCCACTTGAAATCCTGCTTAGAACTGCTTGCATGCATCCGCAAGTGTTGGCCCAGGTAAAGCAAAAGCTATCACAAATATCAAACGCTCACGGGCTTGTGGGAGCAGAGCTGCGACGTAATTGTATTTGCCTCTACCAAAATAGGGAACCCAACATCCAGTGAGCCATGTTTTTCTTGGCACATATTTTGGTTTTAGGGGTTAGGGTTTGAAGGGGGCAGAGTAATCCTTCCAGGTCTGTCTGCAACTGCAGCTGAGCTTGCAGTCGAGAGAGAGGCGGGTTGTGCCTGAGGGTTCTAGAGCCGCAATATCGGAGGTTCAAAAAATTCGCTGACCCCCTTGTCAATTCCATATATTAATCCTCTTTTGAGACGCTGAAATGTCAAATTGACGACTGCTTGATTGTGCTTGGTAATTTCATGTATTGGCTGAGATTTCCTATCACTAGTCGTTCAATACGTGGTGTTGCCCCCATGCCGGAACATGTGGCCTTGGCAAGCTTCCAAGTCTTGACAGCCTACTTTAGGGGTTGATGGGCTGAAGGCTTACAGGGCTATACCGCAGAAGACGCCTTTCACGCCTAACTTCTCAAGAAGCTGACAGCCCGAGATTTAGGTCCCGGGACCCCTACCCAGAAGCCTGCAACGCTCAGGCATCATTACCCCAGAAGTGAATACAGGAACCTCAAACAAGATATCCTTCCACAAGCCAGCATGGTACCCCGAAAAGGGCCCTACGATGATTGGTGTGTTTTGCAAAGTCGTCCACCCAGGAGCCATACTAAGTTTGGAGACGGCAAGCAAACAGAAAAGCGCATCCCCAAACCCCAATCCTCAAATTTGATCAGTACATCAACTCTCCTGAGCCTTGAATCCTACACACTAAACCCTGAACCCTAAGCCTCAGCACCGGGTCCTGAGTCCTAAGCGTTCAATCCTAAAGCCTAAGCTTTGAATTCAAAGCCCGAAGCCACATACTAAACTCCATAGGCCCTCTGAAATTTGAAGCTCCCCTCGAATTATGAGGCCTAAAACCTGCCCTTGTATCCAGGAGCGCGCGGCAAGCGATGCGGAACGGCGAAGGCTGTTGGGGCTGCTGACGTCCGCCGAGGCTGTTGGGAGGGGCATTTTGGTGACACAGGGTGATGGGGGGGAAGATGGAAACTACTGTGTTAGATGGGGTCTTACATTCGGGTTATATGGGGTTATATTGGAGCGATATAGGGATACTGAAAAGACAAGGGTTCGGGATTTAGAGTCCGAGGGACTTAGTAAGTAGGTTATTAATCGGGGTCACTAGGGTTACCATATATGGGTTATAGGCTTACTAAGTCCCCGTGACCCTCCAAGAAGGGTTTAGGGTTTAAGGTGCAGGTGTAGGTGTAGGGTTCGCAGAATTGTGGTGTAGGGTGGTGATTTAAGGTGTAGGTGTAGGGTGCATAAAAAGGTTTCGGGCTGTAGGATTGAGAGGGTTGCGGCATGTAGGGTTGACGGGAGGGTTTCCTAGGTGCCCAAGAGTGCAAATAAGCATGGGGCTCCCTTCTGGATTCCCCCAAATCTTGGGATGAAGAAACCCTGGGGTAAAAGACGCGCATGTTAATTTCTGTTCTATGCATAGCTCAGGATTTCATGAGTACAGGCCGCGAGGGCCTGGACTCTGCCAGATTAGTGAGCTTTCGCAGGCTTTAGGGGGTGAGGTCTAGGCAGGGTGCATGGTGAGGGTTCGGACCTCCTAGTAAGGCTTTCAGTGAACGGATCGCAGAGTAGCCATGATAACGTTTAAAGTTGGATCAGAGAGGGTTTAGGGGAAGACTCGTAGTGCTTGATGGCCCGTGTCCTTCTGGTGAAGCGACTGGGCATATGGGGTTCAGATGTTGACAGCTTTTCCAGCGCCCCTCGCAGTACTTGTGTACTTCCCCCTTCTCAAAAGAGTCAACCCTAAATTGTCAATCCGCAACCTCAAATCCTAAACCCTGTAGCCGTGATCCCTAAAACGCCCTAAGCTCCACCTTCGCAAGCCCCAAGACATCTTGTTCCCAAACCCAAAGCACTCAACTGTATAAAGCCTATGCCCTAAACTCTCCAAGCTGTAAGCCCCAACTCCCACCATAAACCCTAAACCTTTCACGGGTTTGAAGAGAGCATAGAGCGACGTTGGGCCTCCCGTGTCCGATCCGCAGCGAGTCAACAAAGCTCTACAAAGCAGTGGCCGCGTCGCGCAACCACCCTTATTGGCATTTGCCGGAAAGCCCCGGTAGACAACTAACTAGCATTCATCATTGGTGGAGCTGACATCTCACATGTGCAAGACTCCAAGCTCACAGCACTGCCAGTTGTTTGGCAGCAACAGTCATTACCACATTGGGCGAAAACCCTATAAATACACCTGTCCATCGCACAAAATCGGCATGTCATGTCGCTACAGTGCTAAGCCGTATCGCGCAGCCTCGCTCATCGCACCAGGCAGGACGAAGCTGGACAGTGTAGTCATTGGCATCAAGACCTCTGTATCATGGAAGTCTGTCGACAACTCGAAAACCTGGTGCTGGTTGAACGCGTCAGGGAACCTGGAAGGTCCAACAGTTGCCATTTTGGAAGCCGTAGCAGTCCACGCCTCGGGAAAACCAAAGCGCCGCCCCGAGCACGACAGTTGCATCAGAAGTCTTACCCACAACGAAACCAAAGTCCAACATACGCGTGGCCTTCCTCGTCCTGGGGGTCGCAACCTATACCACTTAACGGACAGCAGAATGCCCGGTAGCTGTAGCCCGTGCCACCATAAGGGAAGCAGAAAGCTGAGAAAAATCAAAACCAGACAGCAAACTGCACGTAGCGGTCCTTGTCCTGGAAGTTGCAAGCACTGCCACGCTGTGAGTGACAGAAAGCCGTGGTGGTTTGTGACCGACGAAGTTGTAGCAACTGCAGTGTCAGCGAGCGCAGGACCAAAACCAGCCGCCTCACCGGCTCGTTTGGCGAACAGTGTTGTCAGTCGCGGGCGCCACGAAATCAGCGAAGCAGAAATAGCATAGCACCGCACAGGCCGCAGCAGAACCTAGCATGCGGTAGGCACCAGGGGGGATTTGCAAGACTTTGTCAAGCGAAGTGAAATCATCGGCAGTCACACCATGGCCCGATTTGCAGAGGAGGTGGTTCTACCTCCTCCAACAACCTCACCACGTGTAGGCTCGGGCCCAGAGGCTATAAACCCTAAACCCTAAACCCGAAAGCCTAAGCCCTTAAGGGCTCTTTCATATCCTGCTTCCAGGATCGCCTGGTCGAGCGCGAGGCCTGGATTCGGAACCTGGAGGTTTCCCAGGCGCATGGAGTGGAGTGGGGAGGTAGGACAGGTTTGGAATTGTGAATGTAAGGTTCAGGGTTAAGGGTTAAGGGTTTAGGATTAAGGGGTTAGGAGTCAGGATTTCAGGATTGGGCCTAAGGTTTGGGATTAGGTGTTAGCTTACTGGGCTTAAGATTTAAAGATTACGGATTGGGTTTGGGGTTTGGGATGTAGGGTTCAGCTAAGGGGCCAGGATTTGGGATGTTGTGTGGTTGATTGGTTCACTGTCCCCTGGGCAAACATGAAGTCAATGTAAGCCCCTTTGCAACCCACGACAATCCGGAATACCCCTCATTTCAGGCTGCAAGGGGAGCATAGATGGTGCTGGCATGATCACGAGAAAGATGTGCACTGCGATCATGCCTCGGTGCGATGTACCGCAGATGATGTCGAATTCAACATTTTCAACGAGAACCACATTTGTACAGGCGTACTTCCTTTAGATTGCTAGGACGTGCGAGAGACTGGAGGAGTAAACATAGATGATGATTTCAATGCTAATGGTACGAACAAAAATAGAAGTGTTCGAATGATTACGAATGATTATTAAATTCATGTGATCCAGTCACCTAGTCCCTGTACACCTTGCAAGGATCCACTCCTGCCAGTCCGAAGCACCAGCAAGGTAGCACAAAGCCTAAAGGCCCATGGTGTCATAGTCGCAATGGCCCCTGATGAATCAAGGCTTAGGGTTCTTAGAGTTTGCGTCTAGGGCTTTTGGGTTTTGATTATGCCTAGTTGTTCGAAGCCGTGGGTGGATAGAGGAGAAGTTTTCTGCCAATTGCTACTCCCTTAGCTTCCTAGCATGTGTGCCTTTCCCGCATTCCCTACTAAGCATAGGTATGAACTGCTCAGGCACCCGTGCAAAAGATCCGTGAGCCGGTGACGCTGGAATCGACAGAAGCAGCGGTCGAGAATGGGCCGCTTAGCAGGGACCAATAGGGTTGAGACTTTAGGGGTTTAGAAGGAGTTTAGGGGTTAGGGTTTAGGGGTTTAGGGTTTATTGGTTTCGGGTTTATCGGTTGAGGGTTTGGGACTCGGGTTCAGGACTTAGGTGTTAGGTGTTCAACGTTAGGGGGTGTAGCGTCTAGGGATTAGGCCTTCAAGTTTGAGGGTTACTGATCTTAAACCCACAAACTGCAAAATGTTCCTGAATTCAACCACATTCCAAGTACGGTAGCTGGCCCTTTTGTTTGAAACATGCCAAGGGTACTGCGATGCCCAAAGGGATTCGTCTCTCTTTCCATCATGAGGGGTCCAAACACAAGTTTTTGCCCGAAAATGGGTGACTTTGCAAAAATTGGGTGGGGTTCCTCTTCTGGCAGTCCTCTTGATCAGAGCCAGTATTAAGGTGACCTCTTTAGGAAGCCCTTTACTCGCCATCGTATCTTGTCAGGCTGTCCTGCCAAGTATGGTACAAGGAAAGCGCTGATGATGGAGCGACAGTTGAATCGGCATTTCGCGGAGATGAGTGTGGTCTTGCAATCTCGTGCCTACTGCTGCATGGCAATCTGTAGTTGATGCACTTCGCCACGCTGTTGGCTCTCAGCTTACTTTGGGACCACTTCTCATCTGATGTTCGCATCTTCTGCAGTTTGTCCATATAGGAACCCCGCCTCTAGCCTACCCTTAACCTAGGGGTAGGCCTAGCCTAGTCCTAGGCCTACGCTAGGCCTATCCCTAGCCTAGCCCTAGCCTAGCCCTAGGCCTACCCTAGGCCTATGCCTATGCCTAGCCTAGCCCTAGGCCTAGGACTAGGCTAGGCCTAGGCCTACGGAATAGGCCTAGAGCTAGGCTAGCTTTAGGCCTAGGGTAGGCCTAGGGCTAGGCTAGCCATAGGCCTAGCGTAGGCCTAGGACTAGGCTAGCCTAGGGCCTAGGATAGGCCTNNGCCTAGCCTAGGGGGCGGGGTTCCTATATCGGTTTGTCACATTGAGGAACCCAAAGCCATTCCCAGCGTACACTCTCCACTTGCGAAACAGAACATGCATGGAAGGGGTCGGTCTTGAAATTCGGATTCTCAGACCGTGCTACAGCTCTACTAGCCAGCTTTAAAGTTTCACATCTCCTGGCAAGACCATGGCGAAAGCAGAGGATGAGGCCCCTCTAGTACCAGGATTGCAGCCTGCCATCGCTAGGCCTGACAAGAGCGTCAAGGAGCCTGAAGACGAGAAAAAGACGGAGGAAAGTCCATCCTCAGACGGCATGACGCGGCCTTGCAACAGCCAGTGCACGTCTCACACGGAAAGGCTTCAACTAGCATGGTTGGACTTGCTGAGTGGGGTGTCTCCCTCTTTTCTGTCAGAGAATGAACGCGCCTTTCTGAATGCGGCTAGCAAAGATGAGAGGAAGAGGCTCTTCTCTCTCACTGAGCAGGAGAGGGCTCTACTGGATGGGGAAAGCCTAGCCGCAGGAGATATCCCCAGGTTACCATCACGGCCAACATCAACGCCACCAAAGCCTATGCCGCAATATACTCTGTCAGACCCGGTGGTTCATCCTCTGCACACTTCACAGATCCTCCTGAGTACGCTGAATCGCTACTTCCGCTGGGTATGAGGATGGTCACCAGCTTGTCCATTACAACCACACGAACCATGTGCTCAGGCTTTTCAATCAGGCCAGCATCTTGAGGCCTCTGCTGGGCAAGCGCTGGGCCAAAGCCGGCCGAGCCTCTCGCGAGAGTAATTCTGACATCTCGAAATGAAGTGGCGTGAGGCATCTCAGAAATCTGCTGACCGCAATTGGGCTTGCGAAAGGAAATGGCGCGAGCGTGACTTCTACTTGCTCCCGGTTCACACCACCAAGTTCCTATCGCAATGTCAGTGCGAGTGCGTGAGGATTGCACGGATTCACTTTAGCAACAGGGGGCTTTGCCAAAATCGAGGGCCCCCAAATAGACACCAAAATGAACCCAAATATACCAGTAAGTATGGGCACCCAAAAGGGACCCCTAGTTTTGGAAACCCACACATCTTCACGATGTAATACAGGGGCTTAAATAATTGCCAATATTAGGTTCCATATTCCTTATAGAGTTATGGCAATTATGGTCGATGGTACTTCAAATGGACCTCAAAATGACGTTGGTAATTATTACACTAAACCCTAAACACTAAACCCTAAACCTTAAACCCTAAACCTTAAACCCTAAACCCTAAATTATATTGGTAATTCTTTAGGCCCCTGTAGTAGTTGAGCCGAACCTTGCTTCTCAGCTCTCAAAGCGGCATGCGAGAAAGCTTTTGTCCGCAGCCCATGAGTGGGTTTCCCAAAATTCGGGGTACCTTTAAAGGGGATATGGGGGTAATATAGGGGTTGTCTAGGGGTATATAGGGTAGATGGGGTTTAGGGATTAGGGTTTAGGGTTGCCCAAGATTAGGAGTATCTTTTTGGGGATCCCTATAATGAGGACTATAGTATTTGGGGTCTATATTGGGGTCCCCTTTTCTTGGGAAACTACCATGAATGCGCAGTTCAGGGTTTGGAGTATAGGGTTAGAGCCGCCTGATAAAGAGTCCGCATTCTAGAGTTTAGGGTGTAGGGTAAGAGCTCACTGACTAGGAATCCGCTCAACTTTAGTACTCCAAGGGTGCTACTGTGAAAGCTTGATTAGTTTCCGAAAGTATTCCCTTACCCTAAATCCAAATCCCTATACCCTAAACCCTAAACCCTCATCCCTAATCCCTATTCCCTCAACCCTAAGCCGCGTATAACACCGTACAACTACCCAAAGCCTTCATGACAGCATCCGCGGCCTGTTTACTAGTATTGCAGCGCTTTAATTTTTTTGTGGTTGGTCCTTTGTATATTATGGGCACTGAAAATGTCATGATCAGCAGGGTTGCTGAGGCCATCCTAGATTCGTGCCAGGATTGCTAGGAAAGAATCTTTCAAATCATTCAGGCTTTACACTACCTGGCAGCATCTGGATTTCCAACAGAGAAGCCGGTAGCAACTCCCTGCCCCTCCAAGCAGCGCTGCATGGAGCTTTGACCACGGGAAGCCAGCAGCATCAGAATTCTCTCGCGTAGCTGCTGTGATGCAGCAAGCTGCTGCAAAAGTAGCTCGTAGAACAATCGAACTGCAGCAGTCCTCTGGATTTGTGCAGGAATAGTGAAACGCTGCGTCCTAGCAGGAACAATCACGGTACGTATTGCTTTAAGAACCATGTGGAATCCTCTAAGCCCATCTTAAGAATTCTCCTTCATCAAGAGGTATTGGGAAACCTTCGCGCCTTCAACTAAATGCCAGAGCCCGAGCCCAAAGTCCCGAACCCTAGATTTAAACCCCACATTCTAAACCTCAAGCCCTATAGATCCCCAACTGCCAAGCCTAAACCCAAGCCCCAGAGAATACAGCCTAACCCCAGCCCCTACACCTCCTGAGGCGGCAAAACGGGCGCAGCCGAACGAACGGCCGCAGTACCGACAACAGCCCAGGAACAAGCCAAAGTAGCTCGCAGCTGGATCGAAGTTTGGTAGTTCTATTAGGGATATATAGGGGTAATGGAAAAGAAAATGGAAACTACTATAATTAGTATATTGGGTTTATATAGGGATAATGGAAAAGAAAATGGAAACTATACTATAGTTCTTGGCAAATCTGGGATGCTTTTAGTCGGGAATAGGGTTGATTGAGGGATTAGAGTTGGGAATTTCGGGTTGGCGATGCGGATTGAAGCTCGTTTAGGGCTTGAGGCATAGGGAAGTCTTTGAGTTATGGCCTTCAAGGAAGGAAAAAATCACGTCGCAACCAGGACTCGAGAACCCCAATCCTAGACTCATATGTAATTCCAAGCCCTAGACCCCAAATACTTGAGTAGACGCCCCACGACCGAACCCCTCGGACACGACACAGAAATCCTAAGCCCCCAAACTTTGTCCAAGCACCAGGTACCCCATCCCATGCCCCGTTCTGCAACGATACATATTCATTGTCAACATTGAACTTTGCCCGTCGTTAGGGTTTAGGGATCAGGGGTTACCCCTACACGAGGACAAAGACTACCTCCGAAATTTCAAGCCCCATATCGCCAAGCAAGCAAACCATGTGTACCAGGATGCTTGCGGACCAAGTGATCCTGTTATTTTCAAGTCCTGTTATCCTGAATCTCAGACCTATCTCTCAGTTCTTCAACAGCACTTTAGAAGATAACTTGGTGATTTATGTCACAGCTTCCATGCAGAACAACCAAAGACTCCAAAGCCCTAAACCTTGGGTACTGCCCCCACCCACTACCAGTTGGAAAATAGTTATAGTACTATCTTATATAGCCGTTCATATGAACCCTATTATGGGCTGTTAATGGGGGCAGGACGCAACGCTGAACCCCGTGAGAACTGAGGCTGTCCATCCCCGTTGCAGAGAGGGCCCTCAGGAGCTGGAGACCCAGAATTTAGGCTTCAGGGTTTAGGAATTTAGGGTACAGGGATTCGGGTTTAGAGTTTAAGGTTTTACCGTGAGGGTGGGGGACCACTTGGTTGCGCTAAGCGTTTTGTATTGTTCCGTGCTGGATGTAGAGTTTTGTGTTTGGGGTTTGCCTGAGTGAGGGTTTGGAGTTATGGGATCTGTGCTGTGGGTTGAGATGTTCACGCCCAGGCTGGAGGTTGCAGCTGCCGCTTCAGGCTTGGATTTAGGGTGTGGAGGTAGATCTTGGTCTATTGTGGCTGTACCGCAACCGCAGAAGTCTAGCGGTTGATGGCGTTTATGACAATTTGATACGCTAAACCCTACACCCTTGCCCCCTGCTTCATGCAGACCTTGTACCTGTGAGCATGCCATGAGGTGGCGGGGTCTTTTGTGCAATTTGTGTCTTCTGCATGCTGACAGGATCTTTTGTAGGGCTCGAACTGGAGCAAGCCTTGCACCCACCCGTTTTACACAGGATTTTGTAAACCCCAAACCACTACAGTAATTAAGTATCCTCTGAAGCGCTTATGATGCCACAGTTCCCAAGATATAGCCCTAAGACCCTTTAAAGCCCTAAACCCAAGTCAAACCCTAAGCCCTTACACCCTGAAAGCCTACTCCTGAAGCCCTTTAACCTCTGCTCCCAAACCATCAAGCATGTCCATCCACCGCATGTTTGCACCCAGGCATCCTAGTAGCCCGACAGAGTCGCGCAAAGTTGGGCGAAGCGGAGGATGCCCCAGAATGAAAGTTACACGTTGGCTGCTTTGGGTTTAGGATTTAGGGCCGTGGTACAGGGATTATTCACGGTTTGATAGGGATGAAATGGGGCTTCTTTAGAGATTATAAAGGGTTCTGTAAAGGTTGTATAGAGATATTTAAAAGTATACATAAGGAGGGGCTGGGGACTATAATGAGAGGATGCCTGCGTTATGTAGATGGATTGCTTCCTGGGAGTAGGGCTGAATCCCAAGTGGGGAAATCCTGAAGTAAAATTCAGACCATGTCCCATAGGTTTGTATAGTTACAAGCATAGATCACACTATAGAAGGGCATAGAGGGATCTTTGGTGTGGTTCACAGAAGTCACATCAAGCAATGTGTGGAATTCATACAGAGCAAAAATGATGGGTTGAGGGTTTAGAGTTCAGGGATCTGAGCTGAGGGCTTATAGCTCAGGGTTTGGAGATTCGTGTCTAGAGTTCAGCAAATTTAGAGTTGAGTGTAAGGCTTTGGTTTCAGAAATTTAGGTCCAAGAGTACAGGGATGTCATAGCAAAGCTGCCAGGGCTAACAGCAAATGGGCAGTCCGCTTCTCAAATCTCAGAGTTGCAGATGTCGCTGCGCCCACCGGTAGGCATAGCTTTGGACACGATTCAAGCCTTACACTCTTTCAATCTAAGAGCTTAAATCTCAAAACTCCCCGCAAAGCTTGGCTTTCAGACGTCGCATCACGATGAAAGTACATGTATTTCCTCACATCAAAGCAAGGTCCGCATATGCGTCTTCAAGTGGCTCGACTCCGAGTTTCCTGTGCTCTCTCTTTCTCTCTCTTCTGATCGGTGGTTGCTGGACCTGGACCTGCTGGCAACATTCTTTGTGCACCTGCACGGCAACAACACAACAAAGCGTATGCGTCGCTGTGACTGGTCTCTACTGTAAACCTGTGTTCTGTGGCCCCCAAAATCTTGTCATCTTTCCTAGCTTTTGGCTCCTCTCCCGGCCTCTAGGTTTAGGATGAGGGCTTATGCGACATACCCACTATCCCTGCGGATCTGCTGGCTTCGGAAGGCCTAAATACCAAACCCGTAACCTGTAAGCCTGACATATTGGTCTGACAATAAAATGCCACCTTTGTGGGTTAGTAAACCAGGTTCCCAGAATGGGAGAAAAAAATTGGCGAGCCCTCATCTCTGTGTCTCTCTGTCTCTCTCCCTGTCTCTCTCTCTCTCTCTCTTTCTCTCTCTCTGCGGCTTCCTTGACTTCTAGCATTCTCAAGCCCATGCCCCAAGCCTAAACTGCATACTCTAAAACCTTGCACCTAAATCCCAACCCTAAATCCCAAACCCTAGACCATTCCACGAGTTAACCCGAAATCTTTCAACCCCTAAAGCCTAAATTGTAAACCAGCGCATAGATCTAAAACCCTAAAAGCCCGCAAGCCTTGGGTCGTAAAACCCCATGAATCCTAAGCGCAAACCAAATCAACGACTTTAAGTTTGCCCTGAGGTTGAAAATCTTGAGGGTTGGGTCAGAAATGCCCCACTCAAGGGCTATATTCCATGGCTTAGGAATCCAAACCCAAGGGTACAAACACCAAGAGTACAAAGGACAACTCTGTGTTCAAACCCCTTCTCAGGAACCGGAAGCTAGAACAATCCTTAAGCTCACCTCTAAACACTGGGTCCTAAAACATAAGCCCTACTGTAACCCCTAATAGTATTTTCCATTTCTTTTCCACTCGTCAAACAACTTGTTGGTGGTTAGTAGGGAGTAAGGGAATATGATCCCTACATAGTCCCTGTACAACAATTCCCCTATTCCCTACTCACCCTACACCCAAAACCCATACCCGCCCTTATTGCCTAACAATCCCCCACTAAGACAACCAGTAAACCAGGAATCTAAACCCTAAACCCCCTAAAAAGTGGCTTCCATTTCCTTTTCCATTCCCACTATGGGCTATTAGACCTTAAGGGTACCTTAATCTACCCTTAATAGGGTCCTAATAGGGAATTTTAGGGTCTAATAGCCCATGGTGGTCCCTCATATCCAGCAAGCCAGGAGCCAGAAGAGGCTCCCAGCGCCACGCCGCTCCGGCGTTGGAACTCCGAGGCTTTGCGTCAGGCCTTGGGGCAGGGGGAGTCTGGGAGAGATTTGGGATGCAGGGGTTTAGGGAATAAGGGTTTAGGCCCAGGCTTTGTGGGGTTTTGGGTTATCAATTAGGGTTTAGGGTTTAGGGTGGATTATAGGGTTTCCTTCGGGGGAGTTGGGGATATAGGGTTTGGGGGAGATTTGGGACTTGAGGTTTAGTGAGCTTTAGAGGTGTACGATTTGTATAGCTTTGGGTTCAGCGTTTGGGTGAGTCTAGGGGGTTGAGGGCTTTGAACTCTGGAGTTCCTTTTGGGGGAGGAGCTTGTGCTCTGGGCGGAAGTAAGGGTTTAGAGCTGAAGGCTTAGAAGTGCGTGTTCTTGGCGGATTGGGGTTGAGGATTAGGGTTTAGAGTGGAGGGGCTTCGGCTTTACTGTCCGCAGTTCAGGCTGGATATCGGTTGGGTGCTTGTAAGAGGTCACCCAGAGAGGGTTGGCTAGTCGGCATGTTCAGGAAGTTGCCGCGTGTTTCGGTTGGGGGTTTTGACTTAGATACCATTCCCCAACAGTACGCACAAGTCACAAGTGTCAGTGGCTTTAGGTGTCGATGTGAGATTTGTTATTTTGGGGTTCTGCGATGTGAGTGTACGGCTGAGAGTTTAGGGATTCTTTTGCCATGCGGCCATGATCTGTCGGGGTCCCTTCCATGGCACTAGCGTAGTGCGTGGGCTTCTATCTACATGTTCCTCATGGAAGATCTAGGGACCTTCTGCAGGAAATTGCTTCGGCAGCGGCGAACCGCCGCCGCTGCTTCCAGCCAAGGCGTTTCTCGTCTGCGATCTTCGGGCAGTGATTTGTACAGGTAGGATCAGGAGTCAGGGGGTTGGGGATTTGGGGAAGGTCTAGGTTTTGAGGGTTTGGTAGGATCACAAAGGCTGTTGTGGAAATTCTGCCATTGCCACGATCCTACTCCGCAGCTAGTCGGAAATAGCTAGCCACAACCAACTGAACCAAAATGGGTATTACATCAAGGGAATCCAAGAAGTCAAGGTTTTGTTTTTTTTTTCTTTGGGCCACTGACAGGTTCGGATTTAGGAGGGCTGTCTACGACAAATGCTCCGTGCTTCAAAATGCCGAAGGCTACGCGCCAATGCTCACACAACTTACTGCTTGTCACTGTACTGCTAGTAGGGACTGAAGGGAATGGGCTTAAACAGGGGGCTACTCTGCTATGTGCTCCACCTTTCCCGACTAGCAGCATGTAAGGCAATCGAAGTCATCAACGCATCCTTCCCTATGTTGTATGGCTTTCTACATAGAAGTCCGCTAATTGTAACAGCAGTACTGATGTTTGAGTTTCCGGATGATAGCCATGACTGAGGGTAGTTAGAGAAGACAGTAAGCCGGGTAGAGGATATGAGCGGAGAAACTCCGACACAACAGCAAGGTTTCCGCTAGTAAGGCTTGAGTTCCATGCTCAGTTGCCATGCACCTACAGATACATTCACTACACATCCCGGCAGCCAAAGAAAGCCCAAGCACGCTGGCATTGCATGGGAGTTTCTCAAGGTTCCTCCCTTTTCATCGCTACCAGCAACACCTCCAAAAACCTTGTATAGTGCCCGGCTAGTGAGTCTTGGTTGCCCCCGGTTTGATGAATCATCACATTGCTTCTGTGGTCCTTTCTAGCCCTCCTGACTGCCATCTTGCTCCACATGACACCGCTAAGAACCCAATTAAAACAAGGTAATGTCCCAATGGTTTCTCCTGAGTATTATTACAGATACCTCTAGCACTCTGTAATATGCCTCTCTGGTCCTAAACCCCTCAACCCTAACAGGTTTCCATGTTCTGGTCCATTCTTTCATTCCCTGAGTACAATCAGTAAGTCTTGGCTCCCCATGACTTACTGGGGGTTACTAGGGAAAAAGCGAAAATAAACCCTATGTAATCCCTATATATATATATATACATACAATATTCCTTTACTCCCCACCAACCCTCAGCAAGATGAAGATGCTAAGGACAGCTTTCAGTTTATGCAGAATCCTCCTCCTCATCCTCATCCTTGCTCGACTTTGGAAAAAGTGCAGGTCATTACGTAAAGGGTTTAAGGTCAAGGGCTTAGAATATGAGTCAAAGTATCTGAGAGATAAACATGTAGCTATCCCTTTGAACATGTGCATTACATGGGTACTTAGACCCGTTTCTCGCTCCTAATGGGGTGAAGGAAGGACATGCCATAAAAATGTAAGCGACATACAGGGATCCATTCCCTCCTTCCCTATATCAACCAGGAAGGCCTCGATATTCCCTACGTAACCCCATCGTCCCTTTCATTTCCCAGATAATTCTTCCCTCCTATAAACCAAAGAGTTCGGTTTAGAGTCTAGCGGTCTAGCGACTTGAGGGTTTTGGTCAAGGCTTTCTGGGTTGAACTTCTAGGATCCCACCCCTAAAAAGTTCGCCCAATGTGACGGCTCTAACAGCCCTTGTTTGAATCAATGTAGTCCCCTAGCGTTTCATAAAAAGGATCCTAAACCAAGGAGGTACTATCCTGACAGCCGTGATTGCGCTTTAGATTGGAGCGCAGCCACTCCCTGGTGGAAGGTTTTGTCCAAAGGATGTTTACCTTGACCAGCTAGGTGTGTAGAATAATCGTCCTTTTGACGCCTTTTGGGACCATTACTTTACATATTTCTGGGGCCCAGGTACTGGAGGAAGTCATGCTCCACTTGGGATGCCTACGCGCAGTAGCTGCAGTTTCAACTCTTTGCTGGTATGTAGAAATGTAGGCCTGCCAGCAGGAACGTGGGCCTGCCAGTTCAGCTTAAGATGTTGTTGCCAAGCGTAGGGTTTAGGATATCACGTTCCCCTACACAACCAGAGGCCCGACACCACTTGATCAAGTGTTATAGTCTTCACAGAACACCTTCTGATGCTTTAGAGGATGCAGCCTCCCTCGCAGAGCTTCACCTCCTGGCGGCATAGTGTTTCAGCTTGCCCCAAATCAGGTCAATAAATTTGGGAGCCTCCAGACATGGAACATTTGATGTAGCCACAGTCTTGTGCGAGGATTTCGTGGGTGGCTTGAAGGCACCAGGTCACAACAGTAGTCCAGATGGGCCCCAGTGAGTTCCATACTAGTTTGGGCTAGCTTGGGAGAGGGTAACTCATAGGACCCACGACCGGGATTCGACCTCCAGCAAATGTGAGGTTTGCCACATGTGTGTCCAGCAGCTTGACGATCAGAATCCGGGTTGCTGTTGGGAACATTCAACTAAGTTCCCGTAGAAGGAAAGCCATGTTATGTGCTGTGTATATATGTATACAAGTACTGGGTAACTTAGTTCAAGTTCCTTGACAGCAACCCCGTAATTATCCCAGTGACGCACACCCTGGCCAGCTGGTCAGGGAATTTCCCACTAATGCAAACCAGCTCCCTCTGTCGGTTGCTCCGTCCTTGATTCGGAAATCAGCATTGCTGTCCTGGGGGTTTCTGTGAATCAGGCGTGGGGTTTACGTGCATTAGGGGGTCCCTTTCTATGAGTACCTATAGGAACCATTCTGCTAATGTGGGATCTGCATTGTTCCCTTTTTTTGGAAACCCTAGTTTTGAATGCACCCATTTAAGGCATGCTGTGGACTAAGTGGCATATTGTCAGGTTTCAGTCTGTAGGAAGCAGCGAAACATCACCGAAGTCCCGCCGATGTCCATTGAGCCCCCTGCCCCGAAACCCTAAATCGACATTCTAAACGATCAACCCTAAACCCTAAATCGTAAATCCTAAACCCTAACCTTAAGCTTGCACTGCTGAGGCATCTCATATCTCGCGCGCTGCCTCTTCATCGCCCGGAGAGGTCATGCAAGAAACTCAGATGATCGCCGCCTTAAGGGTACAGGGTTACTGAGCACAGAGAGGTCATGCTATCATGAAAATCATGTAAACTATCTCTCATGATCACCGTTACGAAGTGGGTGGGCAGGGTTCAATCTCCAGGAGTGTTCCCTGGAATGAGGTCATCGTTCAGTGTGTTTAGGGCGAAGCTGTCAGCAAAAGATCCTAAAATCCTGCAGGGCCCCAAACTCTTGGGGCAGGGTAGGCGAGAGCATGGTTTGAGAAATACTGGGAAGGAGTGAGAGCTTCAGTTGTGCATCTTCATTATGATCTCAAGATGTATGGCTGAGTTTTTCTTGTGGGTGAGACTTGGGTTGCAAATTACTTTAAACAAAATTTATGGAGGGTCTGGCTTTTGTTCCTAGTGTTGGGAAGGCCTCCAGGCCTACCCCTGAAGACATGTCAGCTCAGGCTGGTATTGCATGACCGTTTGTTTCTCGCCCGTTCTGCTTGAAGGTTCATGGGTGATTTTGAGACTCCATGAAAAGAGTGCTTGTAGCCAAGTAAGCTCACTCAAACAAGGTTTGGACTCCAAGGGCCGCTTGTGTGCGAGAGTTCACATGTTGTGTCCAGGATGGGGTTGCTATTGATAGCAACTCGCCTTAGGCTGGGGATGCAGCAGCATGGGTGACAATTCTCTTCCTCTTTTTGGATGGTGCTAGTCTTGTCGCATGGATTTCGTGCAACTACATGAGGTGATCCCTGCTTGTCAGAAGTGGCCATGCGTTGTTGGAACGAAGGGTAGAGACACCTCTTCATACGCGCCTGAAGATGTAGATGAAGTTTTCATTACTCTGGCCACAGTTTACAGTGCAGGGTTCAGCCTGAATGACTAAATTCTTTCCAGCGAACACGCTCGGAAACCCCAACTCTCCAAAGCCCGAAGATCCAAACCCAAAGCCCGAAACCTCTGAGCCCTCAAGATAAGGGCCCCAAACCGCCAAAGCTACAAACTCTAAAGACCCTGAACCCCTAAACCCTAGATAGGGTTAGGGTTTATAGGGTTCAGGCTTTAGGGTTTAGGCTTTAGGGTTTAGGGTTTAGGGTTGAGATTTCAACTTCCTTTTCAACTTCCTTTCCCAGGTCGCTCGGAGTGCGGCAAACCGAGTTGCAGGACTGGCAGCCTAGAGCCCAGATCAGGGTTTGGGGTTTAGGGTTTAGGGTTTAGGGTTTAGGGTTTAGGGCTTAGGGTTTAGGGTTTAGGGGTCCTTTAAAGGGGGAAATAGGGGTTTGATTGGGATAATATAGGTATGTTATGGGGTTTAGGGATCCTTGATACTTTTTGGTGTATGGGATTCCTTATACTTATGCAAATACGATCTTTTTTTCTTCCTAGGGTGATGTGGGGTAAGTTTAGGGGGGAAGACCACTTGAAGGATCAGAAAACTTAGTGAGCAGATACGCAGCAAAAAGTTTAGTTATACTTGGGTTATATTTCAAGTATATGTAGGTTATAACTTGCCCTTGCAAGTAGATCTTGGTAGAACTATTAGTTGTTAGTAGGGGATGAAAGAATGGAAGGAATTACCATATCTTTTGGAATTGATATACATGTCCTTCATTGATCCGTGTCCCCATTCCCCACTAACAACCAGTAACTTCTAAACAGCCTGCAGTGGACATGAGAGTTTACCCTAAACCCTAAACCCTAAACCCCAGTGTTCAGAATTTCAGCTTCAAGGCTTCGAAGGTTGAGGCACCAGGGTTCATAAGCCTGGATTCCTTTCGGACCCAAAAAATCCTAGGAACTCCTTGGACCCCCACTACCTGGTACCCCGCTACTATTAAGGCCATATTCCATACGTATTTGGGTCTAAATGGGTAGTGAGGTACCAGGTAGTGGGGGTCCTGAGAGTCCCTAGGAACAAAGGATCATGAGTTTGACAGCCTTCCGTAGAGGAGCCGACAAGGTCCGGGTGCGCATGGCAAGTACGCCGTGCCCGGGTTCATGTACAGGTTCTTGCTCCACAGTTTCTTCCGATTCTCGGGTTCGCAGTCTTTTTTGTGAATCACCCATGCAGTGTCATATTGGGTGAGATTGTGTACAAGCAAGCTAGGGAAACACTTACGTGATCACCCGGTTATAACGTACGTAGACATACATATACATAAACATGTATATACTTCAAGTATATAACTCCAGGTTGCTATCCCGAGATGCTCCTTACACAGAACCTCACATATGTTTTCCTTACATAGAACCTCACATATGTTTCCGATTTGCTAGGTTTCTAACAAATTCTTCTAGCACATTCATTCATGCCCTAAAAACGGTGGATCTTTTGGGGGGGGGGGGGTTACCATATATACATATAGATATATATATATATATGCATGTATCTTACGTATAGTTCCTACTATAGATAGCATTAGTGATGTGGAACATACCTACCTATTGTACATACAAGTACCACGGACTTGTCATCCTGCCTTGATGGGCAGCCGGGGGGTGCTTCTGTTATTGTTGTTGTTTCGTCGGTCGCCATGCTCCCACCACCATCAGCCCTACCACCACCATAACCACCAGTACCAGTACTGCAGAAGCCGGTTTAATACGAATCCTGCATACTCCTCATAAAGCTACAGTATAAGATGCATCAAAACATTTTGAGACCTATCCCAAGTTTTTCACGCCCGCCCTACGCTCGTGCGCGAGCCTCTTTGCAGAGGTGGGTGGCGTTTACTTCTCAGTGCTGGCATGTGCCAGCGGCTGGATGCAATACTCCCAGGCGCCACAAGGGACAGCAAGTCTGAAAGAAGGCGGTTGCAGGGTTCCGGGTCTTGAGGATGTTCGGCAAATGTTAGGCTGTCATGCTTCTACACGTCTTTTAGAGAAGCACTGTGGAGGAACAAAAGCCATGAAGTCTGACAGAAATTACTCCTGCAGCAAACGTCTCAGACAAAACTGTCCGAAGGCCTCAGCTGCCAAGCAGCCAGCCTCGAAGTCGGCGAATTAGGGGTACCTTTTTGAAGCGTCCCTAGAAAGAGGGTAACTTAAATTCATGGGGTGTGTCATACCTCTAGAACAACCAATCTAGGGTCTAAATGCCGAGGTTCCAGCACCAAAAGACTACGACCTGGCAATGCCAGACGCAAACAGTTCTGCCCAGGGTTCTCTAGATTCTGGAGGCCTTGTCTGACCACAGCGCTTCCAGAAGCTCCACACATCATGTCCGCGTCATTGACGTGCTCCACCCTTGATTAGCCGGCGCATGGTGGAAAAGAAGGTAGTTCTAGTTCACAAAGCCGCTTTCTGATCTATGTTGTTCGCTACCTGTCCTGCACACGCCAACTTAGCGGGCGAATTACCGCTGTTCTGTTGATAGAGCTGACTCCGGAACCATTCCGTCCTATCCTTCAAAGCTCGCCACTAACCCAACGCACAGAAGCCAGACCCGGCCTATGATGAGAAGCCCTCATTTGTGTCTTCAAGCCCTACATTGTTCAACCCGGAAACCCACAACTCTACAAAGATGGACTGGCGATGAGCAAGCCTGTCCATAATATTCAAATTTCCGATATGCAGCGCACCAGAACCGACAAGTCTAGCAGGATAGCCAATTCCAGGTCCATATGAGTTGAAGAAAGCGATGTCGGGAAACCTAGAATGCCAAGACCGAAGCCCTGCAGCCTAAATCCTACACATGCAATCCTGAACCACACCCTAGCGTGATTATATAAGTCCACCCCAAAAAGCTTGATTCATAGACTCTACATCCTACACTCGAAGCAAGAAACCCTAAACCTCCCTGGCAGGTCCTGGAGGCGGTCATGCTGCCTGAAGGTGACGACACACCACTAGCCCAGAGGCCAGTAGAGACTGAACAGGCGGTAAATCAGCCCCCCACCCCCTGGCAAAGGCCCCCAATGTAGTACCGTCATATATTGTGGGGGGGGAGGGGGGGGTGGAAGTTATCAGTAGAGGGGTCAGGCGGGTTTCCTTATTAACTATACGGTGAATTGGGTAAATGAGATTGCAATTCCAACATTTAAGGTTCCATGAGGGCCCTAACAACAGAAGGTTTCAGGGGATGGTGTCCAGGTAGCAGTTGTTGGAGACGTGGTTGCTTGGAAAGGAGAATGGAAGGCACCAGGCACCAGGTTATCTCGGGTTTGCATGTGGATTATCACAGGGATCCATCTCCCCCTTTCCGACTAGCAACCGGGAATTCGTTGGAGACGGCAGGCCTGCTTTCATGGATTGGTGAGGAGCCGCTAGTGAGTCATGTTTTCATAACATGTCATACGGGTGTCCATGACTTAGAGCCTGGAGTCTTGCAAAAGGTGCTGACAGTAGTGTTGATATCTCCCTGGGCCCAGGTTGCGTTCGCTTGCGCGGGCAAAGGGTCCCCCGGAAACGCTACACAGCTGCAGGAAGATCAATGGACTTACCGGGTGGGGTAAAGGTACAAATTTGGATGGAAGAATGGCCACACATGGACCAAAAAAAGAGACTTTGCAATCACCATCCTTTTGGGAACGCATGTTGTATTTCGCTGAAACTGTACCGTGAACTGCAATGTCTATCTATATGGGCCGGGAGTTAGCTGACTACTTCAAAGTTCCCAACAAACCCATTGTGACCATTGCTGACTAGGGATAGTAGCAGCTTAGTAACCTCCCAGCCCATCTGAAAGGCCATTAGCTACAGAAGATTGTTCCTCTTCAAGCTCGACATCTTAAACCCTTGATCCATTTTTAACGGAGATATGGTTCTCCCCAATAGATTAAGTCTTCCTTGTTGGTATACCTAGGGAATCGAGATCTTGGAAAGAAAAGAGTCGGTTCGTATTTGAGACCTCGGGTTTAGAGACTTGTTGAGCAAACCTCGGGTTTGAAAGTAGAAGCCCGGGTTTGACTGGTTTGTAACCTTATTGGGGTAATATTGGGGTTATAGAAGGGATAATGGAAAAGAAAATGGAAACTACTGTAATGGGTTATATAGGGACTATATTGCCAATGTAGCCTGTGGCGCTGCGCCACAGGCTATAGTGGCTACATGTCACTTGCCTCGCTCTAT
>CAJNIZ010007735.1:93147-112411 GCA_905231905.1 Symbiodinium pilosum
TAACTCCTCTAATCATTTGCTAAACGGCACGATCCTTCAAGTAGGGTTGAGAGTTCCATTCTTGAACAGGAGTACTAGGTGTAGATTCTAGGGCCAAGAGCATGCACTTTTCATAAAACTTAAAGCCCCAGGGCAAGAGCGCAAGAACCCAACCCAAAGCCGTGACACTAGTAACACTCCATATGGTACGTTGTTGGTTACGATCGAAGGGCCCAAGGGGCATGTAAAGCACCACGTGCGGATGTAGAATACTTCGTGCAGACGCAGAACAGACAGAATTGCAGCTTGCTAGGTCATTGTTTAACCAGACTCTCTTGTGACGATATCACCCATCGCTAAACTTTCAGCTTCAGACCATCTACCCGGAAGCGTTAAAACGCTACACGTACGCTCAAGCTCCCAACTATTTCAGTAGTTACACTTCCCAAGCCTTATAGGGTTGCCATTCAGCCTCATGCCTTGGGTGGTTGCAAAAGCCCAGCTGCATTCTCAGGCCGGTCTGGCGCCGCCACCTCCACCTCCTGGGCCGCCACCGCTACCTCCCACAGCTCCTCCACAACCAACCCCCATGGCGACTGCCACTCCAACCCCCTCTCCACCCCTCCCACCTCCAGCACCTCCAGCATTTGCAACTCCCATCTCCACTCCGAAGTCAAAGCCCGCTGGGGCGGGCTCGCCCCCTCCTCCTCAGCCTGGGCCTTAGAATGGTGTACTTGGAGAGGAAGAGAGGAAGGCTTTTGAAATCAGGCTGCAAGATTGCTTACAAGTTTGCTAGCAAACTACTTTGTCGCCCTGTCTTCGAAGCAAGTTCTCACAGTCTTTGGCTGCAGCGGGATGGCGCCACCCGAGGAGCGCAGCTGTCACCCTCGGCCCTGGTTCCTGTTATAGTCCCCCTTAGTAGATGGAATACGGCTCTGTGTATATTATAATAAGATCCCCATATACTCCATATTCTATCTACTTAAGGGGGACTGGAGGAGTTTGCTGTCAAGGAAGTAGACTGAGCAATTCCTATTACCGGCTTAGTTGGAAATTCCCATCGTTCAATTTCCATACTTTCCAGGCTGAATGTCACGAGGACCTCCTTTGCAATGTTGGCTGTTGTTCCGCCTTGTTCCATGATGGTTGTCATGTCTAGATAGTCTTATTTCGGACATAACAAAACATGGTGCCGTAGTAGGGGTAGTACTTTGGACAGCTACCCGGATGGCAGCTTCTTCAAAGGATCCCTTTAAGACGGTTCTTCATAGATATCCCGCCAAAAGCGCTCTGTAGTTGTTGTATATCCTTTGGCTCCAAAGAGAACCTAATATGTGTCGGATCCCCACTGCCGCCTCACCCACTCCACCTACCCACAATGACTACAGATAACACTTGATGCAGGCTTATCTAGAGATTGGGGATCAGTTGGGTGGGGCGGGTAAGGATTGGTGTAGTACAGGATCCCATGATATGTTTTGCTGAGAATGCCGCCTCCGAGCACACCGAGCAGGTCACCGGCAAGCTCCAAAGGTGCGATGTTTAGTTGAAATGAGTAGTGTTTAGGAATACACTTGTCCCAGTACAGAAGAAACTAGTGATAACAACATAGTATCAAGACGAGGTAAAGATAGCAATCATGAAAGGGTGCCCAATATCGAGCAAGTCCACTGGCTGTTAGGTTGATGTGAGTAATTTGCAGCGGTACTGTAGTCCTAAATTTAGATAAGGATAGCATTATTGCATATCTTCATTCCTGTGTTGACATGCGTGGTATTCAGATAGGGGTTCTGGAGAATCAAATGAACAAAACGGCAACTGACATCGACACTGGGATTGGCTAGGCGTTTACGGTGATTAGGGTTTAAGGTTTAGGGTCAGCGTTAGGGAGCCTTTCCAAGTCCTTTTAGGGAGATGAAGTTCCCGATACGCTTGCAGTAGGAGCCTGTTCTTGTTGCTAGCTGAATAGGGATGAAGGGTTCAGATAGGAATACTAGTGTAAGATTACACTTTTGCTCTGGCTGAAGTATTCGTCTTACCTGGTTCACCCACTGAATGATTATTCGCATGTGGTGATAAAGGTGCGGATATGCAGGGGTGTATAGAGATTAGACTAAATGAGACTGGATGCTAGCTACGGGCTCTTGGGTTTTCTCAGGACTATTGGCGAGTGTTGTCATGGCTGTCCCTGCCAGAAGGCCACACAGAATACCCCTACTTTGAGAAGCAGCCGCAGTAAATCTCGCTGGGTTTGAGTCAACAATTGGCCACCCTCAAGTCGAGGCGGAGATGAACTGCTGTAAACCTAATTGGGTAGGCGGGCACCGTTCTACCAAGCGTGGAACCACAAAAAGGTTTTGCTCCGGATTGGATGACCATGTTGTAGCAATCTGTACTACGATTTCATTGAGGCCAGCTGGAGCCTTCTTGCTGTCTTGAAGGTAAGCGTAAGCTACTTAGAAGCTCGGTGCTCGTGCGGTAAGCTTGCGGACTCCAGAAGCCCTCGTAGTGGCGGCTTCTGCTACCCCGGCAGTTTTCCCTGGATGTTGCGTTATGTTCGCTGCCCCCCAAAATCAAACCTCCCTTTCCGCCATGCCTTGAGTATGTCATCCCATATATTGGGTTCCCATGAGAACTTGGTCATATCAAGAGTGTGCCGGGTGCGGCACAGTGGGGAAGGGATGAATAGCCTAAACGGATCATTGATGTTCACGCTTCGCAGACTCGAATCACCAGAGCCGTCCAGGGTCATAAACAGTACAGCACAGAAGCAGGTGGGTTATTCAGTGATCGATATTTCAGCGACAGTGCTACTCGGCCAGGAGGTCGTGATAGGTAGCTCTATCTAGCCCCCCGAAGCTACTAAACTCTGAACCTGAAAGCTAAATCTGAAAACCTACTGAACCCTTCACCTTAAACTCTAAACCCTCAACCCGCAGTGCTGTGGCTCAAGCGGCAGCTGTTTGGCCTTGTCGCCGCTGCGTTTGCAACGCATGGCGAACACCGGGCTGGACTTCCCCGCGCCTTGGCTGCGCGGAATCCCGCAGTTTGGAGCCTATAGCCCCATGGCGGCCCAAAGAGCGAGCGAGAGATGACGAGAGAGAGAGAGAGAGTGGGTTCACATAAGTTTGGGAATGCTAAACCCTAAATCTTCAACCTTCACAACTTAAACTACTGCAAAGATATTTTCTCCCAGCCGAGTCGCCCTTCTTCCTGGAGTATCCAGCATTCCTGGGCTGCCCAACCTCAGAGTGTACATGAGCTATAGTCTAAACTTCAAGCTCCTTAAAGGAGGGTTGCATGGGGACTATATAGGGGAGTATCATAGGGCTTATTAAGGGGGATACTAGGAGTTAAGGCTATAGATCAGATGCAATGCAGCGTGCCAGAACTGCTTGTCCCTGCAGTGAACAATCCATCATGTCTCGAAGCTTATCTCAAGCATGCAGCAAGAAAATGTTCTCGACCATATGCTACAATTACATGAAGTAGCAAAGATAGTTAATTAATTGGGGGCCCTCAAAACCTTAAACCACTCAACCCGAATTTGCCTTAAGCTGGCTGAAGCCAAGAAGTGAGCCTCAACTTGTTCTCAAGCGCTCCCTCACTTTTCTTACGCACTTGCATGTTGCTCATGTTCGGTACAAGGACCTTAGAACCAGCCCATGTATGAAGAAATCCTAAGAAGAGAAGGATTGTTGCTCCAAAGCATGGCTGTGGCGAAGCAAGTGTTTTTCCTCCCTACGGCTTCGTTTCTGCGAATTCAAGTAGGCATACGTTGTAGAGATCAAGCCCGAAATTCTACAACCAACCATCTTTGACTTGAAGTTACGCTTGAATACATGGATTGAGTCAGTTCCTCATAGTAGGCCGCATGCACCAGACAAAAGTAATGCACCTACATAATGATTGGCTTGGTATCTTATGGAGCCCCACAGAGCAAAAACAGCCTAAAAGCAGAAAGGGTATGAGCATACCCCCCTTATCAGAGCCTTATTAGAACGGTGGTAGAACACATGCTTAGGCTAGCTCCCTCACCCGCGCAAACAAGCAGCCGTGCAATCCGATCAGAGGCTCTCAGCTAGGAATTTCATCATCATATAGCCCACCGGCAAGCCGTTCAAGGGTTTAGGGTCTGACACGGACACAGCGATTTCCCAGGTGGATTCAGATGGCAAGAGGAGTACAACAGGACAGCTCAGCTGGGATGGTGTATGCCGTGTTCCGTTTCTTACTTCTGCGCCGGGAAGCGAACATGTATGCAGGCTTTTCTCAACACATTTTCTTACAGCACTTGATTGGGAGCCTTCGGAATGCCCGCATGATCCACTGATACCCCAGGGCGCTCTACGGGCACTGCCATTTTTAAAGACTCTCATCTCCTGCCCCGAACATTGCCCCCGCCCCTCGCCCCACCACCACTCAAAGACAGGCGCATTTCAAATTATCCGTGAAATTTGTTTGTCATTAGGGTAGGGCACAGGAAGCCTGTGTTTGGGACTCAGAGTCCACAGTCATATATCATTTTCCCTGCCAGGTCAGGGTCAATAAATTAGGGTTTGGGTCTATAGGGTTTAAGGTTGACGAGGGTCAAGGGTTCAGCTTGAAGGGAAAGCAAAATCAATTCCCCTCTCGTGCGAGCAGGCACCGCAACTGTAGGGCCGCATGGTCCACAGGGCAGAGGGATTCTCATATTGGAGTTCAGCTGAATCTTATCTGAAGAAGGCAAGCAACGGTAATGAAGATTGTTTCAGAGAGATTCTATATTCTATCCTAAAGGTTCTGAATGAGAGTTTTGCGCAGGAACAAACCAGGGGGCTTTTGCTGCTGCAGTGAAGGGCTTCAAGGACGCACATGATGCTTCGCGGCTGCAAGTGCGATTTTTGAGGTTCATGGGTAGCGGGAAGTAGGTTATACGTAGTAAGGCAATGGGGATTGTGATTTCCTCTGGATCTTTCTAAACCTCAAAACTCCACAGTAGTGCCAGAGCCCAAACTTGGAACCAGGCGGTCGTCGCGGAGAAGAAGTGGCGTTTTGGATATGCGCCTACGACTGATTGCGAGGTACCCGTGAGGTTCAGGGTGCATCTGTAGGATTGTTTAAGACTTGGGGTTTGGATTCTTGACGGTCTTTCCATTCAGCCAGTTTCGACGCGTTCAACTGAAAATCTCATCCCAAGAAGGCGTGAGGAATGCAGCAAGGAGCTGCCTGACCCGGGATGTCTTATGTACCCTTGCAAGGGGCTTTTCTACCTGACATGTTGGCATCTCCCCGGTTGTGTTTTTCAAATGTTTCAGAGCATAGCTCTAGCATGGTGTACCCAAAAACACTATTCCAGCTTCCATCTCATGCTCTTGTCCATTTGATTCCGCGTTCCATCACTCTAAGCTTAGGCCCCTACATCCACGAACCCAACCCAAAAGACCGTAGCATTTTGAAGTTTCTTGTCCATTCCCTGTTGTGGTATAATCCAGGCCATTATATAGTATCCCTGAACCCGCAGGCTGTTATATACCCCTCTGTAACCCATATGTCCGTAAGCCTATACACCCCCAAACCAAACCCCAAGCCCGAACCCCCGCACTAATCACTTGCGCCCTTACAAGCCTTCCCTGGCTGAGGCAAAACATGTGGTGCGCCAAACACAGCTGGCCGCTACTTCAGAAGACGCGGCTCTTGGCTGCTTTTCCCAAAAAAAAGTGGTCTTGGTGTTATATTGGGATAGTGCAAAAGAAAATGGAAACTATAGGGATTATGAGGATTATATAGGGGCTACATAGGGATTATAGGGTATTATATTGGGCTTATATTGGGATAATGGAAAAAGAAAATGGAAAGCACTGACTTCTATAATTATGGGGTTATATAGGGTGGATCCCCAGGAGCCCCGGCATAGGACAGACCCTCCCGAAATCCCCTACCATGCCCTCCTAGGGATACTTCTTAGTGGGCTTGTCCTCTTTTGGGGGGCTAGGAATCTACCCTAGTCTAGGTTGGAGATTGCCCCCAATTAGTTGCAGCTGAATCACTGAATAAGGAATATCGTCTGCAACAAATGTGAAATTTGGTTGAAGCATTTTCCCGCATTCCGGGTTTAGGACGTTAGGATTTCGACTTGAGGGTTCCGAATTGAGGGATTCAGCTTCAGGGTGTGGGGTTGGCTGGCGGGTTTGGGCGCCAGGAGGTCCTCATGACGGCCGCAGCAGTCCTGTGCTAATCCTCGTTATCTTCCGCGTTGTTTTTTGGCACACTGAATTTCAAGAGCCAACATGCATTGCAGATAATCACCATAAATCCGTCGAGAGGTCCTCAAACCTTTGCCCAGACAAGCAGCAATGCAAGGAAGAGAACAAAAGCCTAGGCTCCGGGTAGCATCTAGAAAGCAGAGCCCCAAATAGGCTACCCTATGCTACCGCTTCTTAATTTGCAGGAAGCCTTACGACAAATCTAGTTCCCCCTAGACGTCTAGGAAGGGATGCCAGCAGGGAGCAGAATCCCATCATCCTGTCGATTCCCCTAATGGAAGAATGGAAAATACAATTATAGGGGTTATAAAGGGGTTATATAGGGATAATGGAAAACAACATAGAACTATTAGACTTGTAGGGGTTATATAGGGGTTATATAATGGATACCTTGAAGAGCTGTTTCTCACCTGGGTTGCTCAAGAGTCATCGGGATCAACTCCCAACACCAAGTTGGATTTGTCCAACCAACCTGCCCTACAAGGCCCTGAAACAAACACAGGAAGCCAAACTTAGATAAGACTCTGGTTCCACTATCCAAACGCAGTTGCTCAGGTATTGCCAAGGATGGGCTGGAATATTTGCACTCTCACATGGAGTTCTGCAGTCACCTGGCAGTTTTGTGCTCCAGGATTTCTTGCCAGAGGGAAGACTTAAGTTCCGGATGGTCTGGCTTGCAAACTGAGGTGTCCTGGTGGGTTTCTAACGAACCCTCTAGGGTTTAGGGTTCGTGGTTTAGGATTCAGGGTTTAGGGTTTAGGGTTCAAACAGCGCGCCTTTAGTAAGGGCCTTCGCCAAACTAACCCGGAGCTCCAGCGGCATGTGCAGACTCCTTTTGGGGAATCCTCAACCCCTAGCTCCCAAACCATCAGTCCTTGACCATCAAATCCCAAACCCCCAGACCACTGAGGAGACGGGACCAGCACCCCTCTCAAAGATGCCATGGGCAAGAACAAGGCCATGGGGCCGAGATCTACCGTCCCCCGTTACCTGATAATGTGATCCCCGCATCCCACTAATTATAACATTTCCCCCCCAAAGAAATATGTGTAATGGTACCATATTGGGGGGTGTGGTTATGGTTGAAGTGTGGGGTGGGGGTGGGGGTAGTATTAGGGGAGGGGACCAATTATGGTTGAAGCAATCAGGGTAGGCTTTTAGTTGAGTGGCTGGGTAGCTAACCTTGAAATAGTTTGGGTACATCCTACCATAGTCAACGTACTCAACAAACGAGATTAGATTTATGCATTGGGGCCCAGGGCAACATTGCCCCTATAGAATCTGATAATCCAATTGAAATCTTCATATATCCTCAGGGTTTGTAAGCTTCTCTTGTGGAAGCCCCCACGCGTTGAGGATCTGGAGTCAGAGGTGTTGTAAGGGCAGAAGTCAAGGCATAAGGGTTCATGAGTGAGGTCGCAAGGCTTAAGGTTTGGCATCTAGGGTTTCATTCTTGAGGTTTGAGGGGTCCATAAACCCCTGACCAAAGCCAGCTTCCACATGTAGTCAGGATCCCACCACGTGTCATCCCTGGACCTAAAAATGGCTTGCCCTTGGGGCCGCAGTATAGCTCTAAGCCCCAATCTCAGACCCCAAACTGTAAGCACTGAGCGATAAGATCGTAACGCTACACTCTCCAGCGTATTCGAGACGCAGGGCAGTAAATCCTGGGCCTCACAATGCTTGAAGCCCATACACCCTTGAAGCAGTTGAGAAATGGAGAAACTCAAGGACCCAAGTTATAGCTAGGTGATATCCATGAGTCCTTATGAATACCGTCATAGCTAACACTAGTTATACCGTCATAGCTAACACTAGTACTTCGAAATATACCTACCCAGCAAATCGACGTGCTGCCAGGACTCCGTGTTTGAGACGAGGGAGATCAAGGGCTCCAAGCAGCCAGGGCCCAAAGCTCTCGAGGCTGCGTGCAAAGCACCAGGGGCTCTCCGTTCTCTTGAATTCTTCCTTCAAGGGTTTAGGTTGGTGGCTGAAGTGTTTTGGCGCCTTGTGTGAGAGTTTAGGAGCTAGGTGTCGTAGGTTTTCTTTGGTCCGGGTCAGGGCTTGAGGGTCTAGTGATGCCTAGGGCGGCTTAGTTTTTGAATAACGGTTCTTTGGGCTTTGGGTCAAGGTTCTTCTTGGCTTGGGCTTTGGGTCACGGGGCTCTTCTCTTATTGTCTTATTGGTGGGCTGAAAAAGTTTTCTTGTGTCTTCAGGTCGGGATGAAGGAGGCTAGGCGAAGATCTTGAGGGACTGGCCAATACTCAATCACGGTTCAATCGTCCAGAAACGGGAAAGCCTTTCACTGGGAACCCTTACTAACCTAGCCGGCTACTTTCTCCGTAAGCTCCCAGGACCCTGTTTGCTCCATTCGAGGATACGAGACCCTGGGAGGGAACTCCCCTTAAGCAGTCCTTAGCTGTTGGACGAAGCCTACACCATAAATTCTGCAGCCGCAAAATATTCTGAACACTAAGCCTTGACCCAAAGCCCTGACCCCAAAAACCCCTAAACCCTGAACCCTACATTGGCCAGGTTCCTTACAAGGGCTCCGTCCTCACTGGAGATGCCCTGCGCGCTCAGGCGCTGGTCTCCTTTTGGTGGGTCTGGTTCCAGTAGGCTTAAGACTAAGGGTTCAGGCTTTTGGGCTAAGAAATTTAGAGCTTGGTGTTTCTGGACGCTCGTGGTGACTTTGCGTTTATAATTTGAAATGGGGGGATTGCCAAAATTAGGGTACCGTTTTGGGGGTCCCCATAATAAGGATTTTGGTGTTGGGGGTCTATACTGGGGTCCCCTTATTTCAGGAAACTACCAAATCTAAGCCCTTTCGACGGCATCCCGAAGGTCTGAGCAGAAACGACGTTTTGCACGCGAAGTATAAACCCCAGGGCATTCCCTCAAGCCATCTCAAGCCCAAAACCTTTAGTAAAGCAATATGTATTCCCCAAGCCAATGCTAAACTTGCCGTAGACAACTGCAAGGCATTGCCCTGTATCTTGCGTGCTGGTCTCTAAGGCCTACACTCTGAAAACTTGTCACAGGTAGAGCTTTGGGTTCGGCGTGGCGTCATTGAGCCTTGGCAGAGAACTCACCTTGGCCGCCATGAAATGAGCGTTTCGCATAATGAGGGGTTCTTTGAAGGTTTAGGATGGTGCTGCTGAGCTTCCCGAAGCGAGCCTCAAAGATTCCTTCAGGGACCCCCCTGATCTCCACGTAGTCTCCTGAATGATTCCCCTAGCCATACAACAAGGGCTGCTATTGGGGATCCTTGGAATTCTGACCATAGAACCCTGCGCCCCACACCTCCAAACCCTGAAGCCGAAGTGCCTTTCTTATCTTAGTCAAGGAGCTGGACACTGGAGCGGCTTTGAACCGAGTAGCAGACTCACCACAGTGGCTGGAGTCACAGCTGGGCTTGAGGGTTTAGGGTTTGGGACATCGGATTTACGGGTTCGGGCTTTAGGGCTTAGAGCTTCGGCTTTGAATTTACGATTTTGAGGGTTTGGGGCTTGGGCTTTGGGGTGCACAGGGTTTGGGGCTTAAAGTCTTGGAAGAGCACATGCTGCACACTGCGGGGCTCAATCCATGTTCACCGCGTGCGTGTGAGAGTTACTGTGGCTGTGAGCGCATGCTATCTGCTGTTGGTTGCTAGTTGCAGATTTTAGGATTTAGGGTTTCGGATTAAGGGTTCGGGGTGTGGGGCTTTTAGGTTGGGGTACTGTTTCCGGGAGGACACCCACGAGGCAGAGTAACGGCATGCTGGAGCATGAACAGATGATTCCAAGGTCTACTAAGCAGATAACTATGCAAGCGAGAATTCCAAGACAAGTCATGACCAGTCGAAAACCAGGACAATTCCAAGACCACTCTAGGACCACTCAAAGGCTACTCGAGAAACATCCAAGACCGCTCGCGGAGAATTACACAGACCATCTCCCGAACCACTCCCACGAACGCTCGAGGACGACTCCAAGTTAAAGCCAGCACCAATCCCAAGACAGCTCCCAGACCACTCGAAGATGCTCCAAGACCACTCCAGGAGCCGGAATCGCATGGGACCCTGGCGACATTTTCCACAACCTCTCAAACGTAAGCACGGTCGAAAACTGTCTCGCTCTGCACAGAAATGTGCAGACTGCAACCGGCACCGTGGCGAGAGCACGATTTCCGACGTTTGCTAGACAGCTCTGTGAGGCCGAATGGCATGGCCCTGCCGGCATTTCATGACCTTGGAGCGTTCAGAAAGTGAGCGGGACTGTTGTGAGAGTGCAAATCCCACCCGAGAATACGCGCAGCTGTGGCGAGAGCGCAATGTGGAAGTATGAGGCTACAAAAAAGCTAATAAAGAAGGATTCTCCCGCGATTTGCGGGCTGCCTGAGACTGTGGCGAGCTTGCGATTTCAGAGAAAATCGGGTTTTGTGCTACAGCGGAAGCCCCAAAAACCTGGCGAGCCGCCCGTGGAATGCTCATGGCTACCATTGTGGCCAGCACAATGTTTTTGCACGATCATTTTGATGCATGGTTACTCATAGTTCTGATGCATGTTTACTCGCTAGTTGCATGCATGGTTCGTCATGTTTTGATGGATGGCTATTTAAGATTTTTTGCATGGTCACTCATGTCTTTTCTCTGACTGCAGTTTAAAGAGTTGGGTAATGTTTGATTCATTTGCACAGTTTTGAACGAGTTATGGAAAATTTCATGCAAGCTTGCTGGGAGCTTGTTTCTTGACGTGTTCTTTCAAGTTTAGGCCTAGCCCACCAAGAATGACACATCCTGCTGGCACAAAGTTTCTGCGGATCCCGAGGCCTCTTAAGCTTTAAACCAAAAGCCCTAATCCTAGCCCTTCCTTAACCTACCAAAACCTACTTTTTTGTGGGTCCCATTATAATCCCCAATATAGAATTTATAGGGAAGCTACAAAAAAGTAGGTTTTGGTAGGTTAAGGTTGGTAATCCTAAGACCTTGAAACAAGGATCTGTCCGATCACACTTTTGTCCTCTTCGGAGCCGGCAGCTTGCCCGAGCCTAGGGTTTAGGGGCCACAAGTTTAGAGCCCCCCTTAATGTAGATAGATTATGGGGTTTATATTGGGATAATGGAAAAGAAAATGGAAACTACTATGTAGGGCTTAGGGTTTAGGGTCTAGTCCCCCTTAAGTAGATAGAACATGGGTAAAGGGGGGTCTTATTATAATATACCTATACAGCCATATTCTATCTACCTGAGGGGTACTATAGAGACTGGGGGCTTTGAGTTTCAGGGCTTATAGGATTCAGGGCGCGTGCCCCGGCTTTCAGGAACAGAGCTTACGGATAGGTTTGGAGTTCAGGGTTTACTGTTCATGTGTGTAGGGTTCGGGGGTGCGGGCTGCAACCAGCAGGCTTTTGCAGATCAAGGGCTGCAAGGCCTGGGGATACGGGCTAAGCTGTAAGGTGGATCACTGGGCTAAGGTTTAGGGTCCGACATTGCCTGGACTTGCCGGAACCATTTGTCTTGGGCAGTATAGTAGTAGCTTTTCTTGCAAGTCGCAGCTTAGGTCCTGCCATAATTAAACCCTTACCCTAAACTAGCCTTACGAACCCGAACCCCCCAGCGCTACATCCTGCCGGAAAATGTTGGGTGTGACAGTCAAGTCTCCTTGCAGAGGTTTCTATCATCATGAGGCATGCGCTGAGTGCATAACTACCCCCAATCCTAAGCCCATAATGACTCCAATCCCTAAGGTTACGTCGGCTATTGCCCAGAAGTAAAGCTGATGTATTGTCTCAGATAAAATCTACAGCAACGCTAAGATGGGGGCCCAGATGTATGGACCAACTGTTAAAAAGACAAACATGTTAGTCAAAAGCCAAGGAAAAGCGTACTGAATGCTGGGCTTCAAGCCCTTTCAACCCAAGTTTCGTTTTATCATCATGGCATAGTCAAGATATTATTGGCAATTATTGGTGATTCTTCGGGCTCCTACATATATACGCAGTTTCCATTTCATATTTCATGTTCTTTCCCATTTGTTTCTCGGTTGGAAATATTCTAGGCCCCTACAGTACCCTAAGCCCTACACCGTATGACTGAAATCTCAAAGTCTCAAATCTTAGGATCAGCCATGGGGCCCTTCCCCATTCTGAAGCTCAGCTGCAGATCCGCAAGGGGTCGTGGATCAAGGTTTTGAGTTTACAGGTGTATGGTATTGGGGTTAGGGTTCTGGGTGTAGGATTTGGGGTGTGTTGGCGGGGCAGTTTGGGCGGAAATTGCCGGAAGCCGTGCTATGGAGGTAAGAACCAGCTTTTGCAGGATTATGTTAGCTATCATCACGATCAAGAACGGTTACCCTTAGCACAAGTAACATAAGTGTCAGGTCAACGATCCTCGCAACTGCCTGACACTTTTCGTCTGAGCTCTGACGGGCTTATTGTGACGTTTGTTCAGCATGTCATATCGGCAGACTGATGTTCACCATCAGGATAGGCTTTCTGGTTCGAAGGTTGGCATACTATATGATTTTCAGAAACAGGGACGCATCCAGCCAGAGGTTACCTACATACTTAGCAGGGTCCTCCTTCTTCAGCTTGCACAACACCAGGGACTCCCACCACCACGTCAATGTGTGAGCAAGTCAGAGGTTTCAATGTCTCCTCTGCAGCTCCATGTGACTCTTGTGAAAAAAGACCTGACTCCTTTCGCCTTACATGGTTCTTTTTGAGAGAGGCATGGCTATTAAGATATCACGGCGATACATCCGCACAGACCCAATTCTGGAGCCTTATCTCGTGAGAAATATGCGCCCCTAAATGGCTTGGTAGTTTTGGAACATCGGTAGCTTCACCCATTTCAGGAAAGATGTTCTGTCGCTCAAGCTTCAATCCCTAGATCCCAAAGCCTCCTGGTGAACGATTCCTTTAGTCTCCTGACTGGTGCGTAACTGGGAAGGAGGGAATGGAACAATGGAAGTAGTGCCTTTTTGGTCCCTCATGGGTGTCCCTATAGTCCACTCCCCAATTCCTTTCTGAGCTTAAACCCAAGACCCCAAATACCATCCTTGGTTCCATTTCCTTCACCATAGCTTCAAGCCTCTCCATTTCCTTCTAAGCACCAGGGAGACCTTCTTGGAGGGTCAGGGTGACTTAAGTAAGTAGGTTACGAAGCCCCATAATCCACATAGTCAGAGTACGCCTGGTTATCCCCTTCATGAACCATTTACAAAGTCCCCTTAACCCTCCAAGTTGGGAAGGATGTCGTTGGGCGCTCATGTTGTGGCGATCGATCTGCCGCGCCCAGATATCTGGAAGAGGCAGCTGGCTTTGTTCGAAGGGCTCTTAAGGGGTGTGTAGGGGTACAGTGCTATGTAGGCGAATGGCAAGAGAATGGAAACTACTACATGATTTAGGGTTCAGGCGTTCGAGGCCAGCCAATCTTGGGAAGTAGGTTAGTATCCCTCCTAATCCAGATAATAACCCTGACCATCCCTAAGCTACTTGCTGGGTCCCATAACCCTCCGAGTGTCCAGCTTTGGGATCCTTCTTGGTTCTGGTGTTCCTTACCTAGACTGTTTTCAACAGGAATTGTTTTCTTCCTTGCGTAATAGCGAGGAGGCTAGGGTTCGGCTCCCTGCTGCTTAGTAAGGAATAGAAACATGGATCGCAGGAACTACTATCGGGGTCAGAGTAGGATCCATTTTTTCAGGTAGTCAGGGTTTGGCGTTCTTGGCAGAGGATGAAGGCCTAGGGCTACCATTTAGTGGTTAGGCTTAGTTTTTGTGCTTTGGGTTGTCATTTCCAGTTACCATAGAACCAAGCAACCTTGTTAGGGGAGGCGGATTGTTGTGCTCACATTGTCAGGGACCAAAGATTTATGGTGATTTTTCGAGTCCCCAAGCCCTAAATCCTGAACCCCCGGCAGGCTGATATCCGTGGCCCGGAATTCTCCGGGGAAGCTGACCATCCCGCTGAAAGAAAAGGCACATTCTGGAGAAAATCATCACCCCACTATAGCAGTTAGTTTCCATTTTATTTTCCGTTTATTTCCAGGATCCCAATATAACCCCAATATAGCCCCAATATATTCCTGATATAGCCACAATATAACCCTAATGGGTACCTATATCCCCCATGCCTAGGGGGTTTTCTTTCGGCCTGAGTCTACTTCCATCTTCCGACAAGCAGCTGGTGTGTCCCAAGCACCGGGATCCTCTACGGGGCACCCCTAGAGTTTGAGGTTTAGAGTTTATAGGGTTGAGGGATCACCCTGTGGTGCTCTTCAGGATGCTAAGGGGTACCCTGCTTTACGAAAACCCCAACTAAGGCCAGGGCTCACATTTTTTCTTGAAGCTTGTGCTCTGGTATTGTGCAGATATATGCATTTGCTGCCTAAGGGCTTTCCCAAGCTTGCCTTAAGGGCCCAAGTAGCCAGGTACCCAGGAATCATATATGTCCCACGGCCTACGGTAGGAGTCCTGACAATTATAATTAAGTAAGGCTTACTGACATCCTCGGTATAGACTTGTGGCATAATGCCAATCGTACTTAGCAAGGCAGTGTACTATGCATGTATCATAACCTTATGGCAACCAAATGGGCACGTTTTATGAGTCAGTCTCGCAACCACCTGGCATTCTCAGAGGTCTCTGCACACCACTAAGCTCGAATCTTAGTTGCCCCTACCCCAAATCCTCGAACGCTAGATACCTAAACCCTTATCCCCTAATTTCCCTTCACCCTTGGAAGCCCTTCCAACCCCAAACCATTCTAAACCAAAGAACCCTAAACCCTTAGGGCACTTAACAGTGATGGTGATTTTCTAAAATAGGGGGACCCCAAAAAAAACAAATATACTACAATCCTGATTATGGGAACCCCAAAACGGTACCCCTGATGTATGGGAAACCCTAAGCCCTTTGATCTACTGTATGACCCCAGTGTCCATTTCATGTTCCGTTTTTGTTGTCATTTGATAGTCCATTATTGGGGGAGTTGCCCCTTTATTTTGGAAAAAAAACACCATATTCCTTTAATTTCGTGGAAATCCTCTGATCTCCAAAGCCCTTCCTGGCTCCTGGAGGTCTCTGATTCGGCAGATGACGCTGCCTTAGCGGCAGCTGCGGGCTGTGAACCTTGCCTTGAGTTTGGGGATCTATAGTGTTCCTTGGCGCTTAGGGTTTAGGTTGGGTTTAGGGTTTAGGATTTACGGGGGGTCTAGGACTTTAGGGATCATGTAGGGTTCTAGAGAATGTAGAGGGTGTAGTATTCAAGGTCTAGGGCTTCTCATTGGGGATGAGGGTTTAGCCCTTAGGGTCTACGCAGTGAGTTCGAGGATTATAGGTCTGAGGCCTGGAGCTTAGCCTTCAAGCTTTTGAAGCAGAGGGGTTAACATTGGTAAGATTGAGAAGTCATGGTGTCAGGGTTGGGGGTCCAATGTAGTTGGGGACCCTGGTAGGGTCCAGAGTATGAGCTTCATACATCCCTAACCCTAAACCCGACGGTGCACGACATCGGCATAAGGACTCAGGGCGCAAGGTTTTAGGATTGGTTGTTGGGGATGTGGCTTTGGGTCTTACGGTTTGGGAGCCATAGTACCCCCAAAGCAAGTGCACGATACTTATCCATTTCCTTGGTGGCTGAAGCCTTTAACTCCTTGCCAAACGTCAGAAAGCAGACAACCATATTGTCTTGCCGCTTCCACGCGTCGCCTAATGGCTCAGGATTTGCTCATGCAAACTCCAGAGGCAAGGCTCAAGACAGCTGCCCGTATGAAGGGGGTTCCTGGAACTGTAGTCGCTATAGTTCTAAGGCCCGGGTTGTGATTTCGCAAAGGGCCTTTCAACGTGTCTGAAGCTCCTGAATTTGCAGGGCTTGCCAAAGTTTCGTGTCATGCTCGCAAAAGTGCCCAACTATCAGCACTTAAGCTGGCAAATGAAATAGCATCAGCCCAAGGGTGTCAGGTGTCTCTGTCCCCATTATTTGTGGCCTTGGACCTCAGGCTTTGGATTTTCTGTCTTCGCGTTTGGCCTATTTGATGCTTTAAGATGCTGTGGACCCCCTCAGCCCTACACAAACTCTGTCAAAGTTGTTTTTCGACCTTTTGTGTTTGAATCTGCTGAAGTTTGCTTTGGGCGTGTTGCTTTTGGTTCTTTCTGGGCTTGTGATGGGTTAGCTACAGTAGCAGCTCGGAGAGACTTCCATACTCCAAGGGTCCCAGTGCCCAATTGCATAGACTGGGGCCCCAAGGCAACTATCCAAGAATCCATCTGGGCACAAAGTATAAGGGTTATTTAGGTAGTCGGACCTTTGCAGAGTGGCTTCGGTGAACCTAAGCCCTAAACCCTCGAAAACCTNNGGTTAATCATAATAAGGGGGCGGAGGGGATGTTGTTAGGGGGAGGTGATTAAAGAACATTGAAGAGCGAGCGTTGCCGGCAGGTCCGCAACTGGCTCAGCGGCCACACGGCTATGCCGTCTGGGTAGGGCTTCAGTTCTTATGGTTATGTCCGTGAGTTTCTATAATAAAGTCTACACGCTTATGATCAATTTCGTTGAGCATTACAAGGTCCACAAATAGTACCTGCACTCTACACTTGCAATTGCATCCGTTTGGTCTCAGACTGGGGAATTCCACATGGGCGCTTGCAAAGCTTACGTGAAGATTTGAGGTTGAGGGTTGTGATTGGGCTGTACAGGCTTGGTTCTTTCGTCAGTGGCATGCATTTCTTCTCGGTCCCCTTCTCGAGGTCCGCAGCTCATCGTAGACATCTACACGCTTCTCATAAAAAGGGTGGGGTCTACGTAGAGGTTGACGCGCCTGAGAGGGCTTCGGGCCAAAAAGGATCATGTTTCGGGCCCATCGGCTTAAAGGTCAATGTGCAAGTCACTATGAGAAACCCTGTGTAAGGCTCCCAAACAGAAGAACAGTGGCTTTCCAGGACTATTCTGGAAATTCCATATCAAGCCTCCACCATGAACTCAACCTAAGCCCCAAAGCACCTTCTTCAGAAGCCTCACATCCCAAGCCTCATGGAATATCAGAATCAAGTTCGCAGATATCCAACATGTTCCAACCCTAAGCACCTTAAGCGTGCATAAGGTAGGGTGTTATCATCGATTTTGGTGATTGTGTCTAGGAGTCCTTCAGAAGAGTGGTGAGCACATATATGGGATGTCCGTAGGCGGAGGCAGAAAGCAAGCACCGTGGGTCACACATCTTCACGGAAACGCACCTTCCGCTATTCCTGCAGCAATTTCACGGCTTTGACTATCATTTGGCTCACGCAGCCTGGCCCTGAGCTTCACAAACCGCAACTTCAAATTAATTTGAAGACCCCACAGCTCCTAAATCAAAGACTAGTGGCCTTCCGCGCATTCCACATGTCCAGATGTCTACACCTCGGACCCCCAAACCCCAAAGCCCTGGATACTCCAACCCCCAGCCTCAAACTGCTGAGGCGTTTTGAGCACATCCAATCGCGTCGTCCTTGGTGCCTACTGCCACTTGGAAGTGGATTAGTCCACAGGGCTCTCCTCCCTTGGTCGGAGTGGGGACGGGCCACTCTCCATCTTGAACCAAAAGCTGCAGTTACCCCTTCTTGAAGAAGGAAGCTAATGAAGCTTGAGCCTTGCTAGTGGATGCTTTAGCTTTTGGGGCTTGAACTGGTTTGAGCAGGGTTCCCAAAGAAGGCCTATCTTGTGAAAGCTGCACCTGATTTCGGAGCTCCAGAATTCGGACCAAAGGGTCAGGCGTTAAGCTTCGAGAAGACAGAATTGACATAATCAGGTGTCCCTTAAGGCGGCCCTGTCTTGAGAACCCAACCATTGCGGGAATGTAGCGTGAGCGGGGTGCAAAGCTCGAGAACAAGTGTGGATCTGGAAGACATGGTCCAGGTAGGGCCTGGGAAAGGCAGGAAGCTCCTGCACAAGGGCGTAGCCACACGTGACGGCCTAGCAATGGGTTCGTTTAACCCCAACAACATGGTCCCACACCCTCCAACCCTGCAGGCGGCCCCAAATCTCATAACCCACATTAGCTGAGCGCCTACACTGCGAACCCGAACTGACCCTGCATCAGGCTATGCAGATGGTCCCCTGTTCGTGCGAGTCAGCGTGGCCATGGATGAGCCTCGGCACAGCCTTACAAACTAAATATTTTCAAAACGTTCTAAGTTGGGAGCTTCTCGACACGATCCACAGATAGTCCCTAAGCGCAACGCTCCCTTGGGGTCCAAAAGGGCTCCTTTTGTTGGAGAAACCTTCACTGTCGTATGCAGTAAGTATTTTGCAGGGTCTGGATTTTCGCGTATCTCAGTTGAGATAGGAAGCCAGATGAGGGAGAAACCCATACGTAAAAGGATGAGTTTTGTGAGCGGTAATTCTACCCTTACAGCGTGAATGGCAAGCAAGCAAACATTTTGCTGCAGGGGCTTGTCAGGCAGAGCGGGTGCAGGGTTACGGAAGGCGCGAGCTTCATCGTGTTTGTGCTTAGCACGCAACGGAGGAGTGGAGCCCTGTAGTAGACCGGACATTTCCTCATTTTCCTTCATTCCCTGCTAGCCACCAGTAAGGCATTTCTGGCTCTCATCAAAAGTATCAGACGAGAGGACTTGCTCGTGCTGCACATTGCCGCAATATTCGAAAATACGCACATGAGGATATGGGACTTTCTCAGAAACGGGTGGATTATAGAGGCTAGTGCGGGAAGATCCCATGTGACAGCATTGGCTCCCTTGCTTGCACAGGGCTTTGGCACAGCAGTGGCTCAGCGATATATCCGCATTTCCCAAGAAAGGATCCCTGTCAGACACCGCGAACGCTATGACGCTATGATGGGCTATGGGCCTGATTGTAGTAGGTACTGCCGAAAGAGACACCGGGACCCCCAACTGTTGAGGCTCCACCAAGCTTGTCGTTGAGCTTAGATATTGACGATGTGTCCTAGAAGTCTTCAGAGAGCTGTGTGAACATTTTTGTTGGTGTTTAGGCGAACGGTTGGTTGGCATACGAACCTCTAAGCCACCATGCACCTAAACTAAGAACCCCCCAACCCCCCCCCCCCCCC
>CAJNIZ010007736.1:0-15695 GCA_905231905.1 Symbiodinium pilosum
CACCAGCAGCAGCACCAGCACCAGCGCCAGCACCAGCACCAGCACCAGCACCAGCACCAGCACCAGCACCAGCACCAGCACCAGCACCAGCACCAGCACCAGCACCAGCACCAGCACCACCCGCTCCAGCACCAGCAGCACCACCACCAGCACCAGCAGCACCACCACCAGCACCAGCACCAGCACCAGCACCAGCACCAAAGTAACATTGCTTGGGTCTGAGGCCCTAGCTTTTGCATGTGAGGCTCTGGGGTTTGATGGTGCCTTCTCAGATTTGGTCACATGTTGGCGGCCTCTATGTGGCCACAATGCTCAAAAGTCACTTTTCGTTAGTCCAATAGAGGCATCTAGACCCAGCATGTCGCAGCTGCCCACAACGACCAGAGAAAAACCAATGACTGGTATGATGAAGAGACTGATGCCAAAGGGCTATTTCGATGCGCAGAGCGCATGCAAAGTAGTTGACAGTGGCCGCTACACTGTCCCAGATCTGATGAAGCGTGCCAATATCTGCATTAAGTCTGTTCCTTGATTGCACATTATAATTTCGAGGATTTGTCTTTTCATGTTGTTTGGTGAGAAAAAAAGCTGGTTGAAAACACATTCATAAGGATTATGATTCTGCTGTACGCCTGGCAGAAAGACTTGAGCGCTGTATCGAGTGCGATGAAAGAAGGAGAATGAGAAAGGAGGACGGTGCTCAGCCATTCTCCTCTAACCCAAATTGAGCGTTCTAGCTCTTTTTGAGTGTATCTTATTGGCAAGCACTTACCCTGTGGTTGTTGCCGCAGAGTGTGGTCAATTAAGCTAATTTTGGAGCTGCTGCTCTACAGACGAGCACGGCATCCCAGGAGCGCGCCCTGTTCGAAGAAACCAAACACAGCCCAGGTGCTTGCTTGATCCAACTCAGAGATCCCGAACCTTTGAGCACCAAACCTTTCCAAAAGCAACACCTGTGCCCGACTTCCTGGTTCAAGAACAGGGTGAAACACACTGGGGCGTAGTTGGACTCATTTTGTTTAGCGTTTGTTCCGACCTGCAGTCATGCTCCAGAATGTTGTTGGCATTCCATGAATGCCAGCTGGGCTAGCTAGCTAGCTAACTTAATACCAATACATACTCATTACGGGGGGTGTTTAGGGATAATGCTATGCTTGCTTGCTGTCTGCTGCTGCTGCTGCTGCAGCAACATGGATCTGGCAGCCGCCGTCCGGGTGGCCTGCCAGAAAACAAAATCTGTTGATGCAAGCAGCACAGAGCGGACAAGGTTCATCCAGAACCTAGTGAAGAGCAGAGGTGTTCAGGACTCTCAGGGTTCGGCCGCATTCGGGTTCGGTGGGTTGCGAAACGCTGCAGTTCGGAGACTTGGATTGACCCAGCTTGACAACAGCTGGGTTTTGCTTTAAAGGACTTTGTTTTTTTGGGGCAGCGGCTCTGTTGCTGCTGATGTTTCTCCTCGGGGCTGAAGGGTGACCGACTTGGAGGATCAGGTTTACGGTTTAGGGCTTAGGGGTTGGGGGTTAGGGTGTCAGACAGGCTCTGCTTGCATACTTGTACCCCTCAAAAGGCCATTTTGTAGTACTCCCGACGAGTACCTACCTACCTACCTACCTACCTACCTACATTAGTCAAAACCCCTAAGCTTCCAAGCACTATTGAAATATTCGTCGTCGTTGTTGTTGTTGCTGCTGCTGTTGTTGTTCTTGATCTAGTTATTGTTCTTGTTGTTGTCCTCGTCACTCTCCTTGCTGTTGTTGCGTGGTGGCGGTGGTGGTGGAGATGCTGGTGCTGGTGGCGGCGGTGGTAGTGGTGGCGCAGGGGGGATGGCGGCGGCGGTGGCAGGGGGCGGGGCGGGGGCAGGGGAGGCGGTGGCGGGGCGCTGGCGGCGTCCGCGGCGTTTGCGCCGGCGGCGGAGGAGGTGGAGATGGCAGCGGCGGTGGTGGCGGCGGCGGCTGTGGCGCTGGTGGGGGCGTGCTGTTGCTTGCAGGGGGGGTCTTGCGAAATCCGTTGCGGCGCGTGCTGCTTCTGAGAATTCTTCACTTTGACGTGTACTGTCCCTACGCCCAAGAACCCGCAAAGCCTATGCCCCCTAAACCTAAACCTAAACCCTACATAAGCCATGCTTGGCGTCCTGTCTTAGGAGACAACAAAGAACTGGCAATGTCATTCCTCGAGAACCCCAACGACGACATTATGACAATACAAAACGGCAAGCCCTTGCCAAGCACCGTCCTGCAAAGACACTTGACTGGCCTGAAGAGCTAGAGTATCATCTGATGTATTTTTTCTACTTGCGGGTCTGCACCACCTGCCTTTCCAAATTGAGGCCTATGCAAGTAGACCAAGCTGCTAGATTGGCCAACATCCTGAAGCAAGACTCTTGCAAGTGCACCCGTCAAAATTGTTTTCGGCATCTTCGACCGCAACGAGATGCATTGAATGAGTTTATTGCTGGCTTTTATTCCTTGGGAAAAGTGGAACAAGATGCCTTCGTACCTTGCAGCACTGTGAAACAGTTCGTGGCCTGTTTTGTTCAATGTTCTAAGCCTGTAGCCGAAAAATCTGTTCTGCTGAGATACACGACAGCGTCGACATGGACACGACAACTTCCCGAAAGGCCTACACTCTCCTTGGGGTTCCTTTGGGGCGATGCTGTCTTTGTAGCATTCTGGGCGTTGGCAAGAATCGCTTCGCGAAAGTTAGCAATGGTTTGGTAGACACTCGATTTGGCTGCAATGCTTTGCAGCATCGCTCGGCTCCATTGGCTATGCATGTTGACCAATTCTTACTTCGGCAACATGGGCAAATCGCTGCAGTACTTCCCACAGGGCGCTTAGGCAATTATGCCATTATGCTAATCCTCTTCCCTTAATATTGACTATTTAGGGTTTAAGGTTTAGACCCCCACCCCCCATAACATTAAATACTTGCCCCATGGTATATTACCATGTAATATTGAATATGTAATATTCTGGGGGGGGGGGTGTCGGGTCGATATTAGGGGGCGTGGATTAAGATAAGATGTTGGAGGAAAGTGCAAAAAACACAGTCAGAGATTCTTTGGAGCTAACTCAGGTTTCTCATGGCAAACAAGAAGCGTAGCGAGTGCCAGTTCACGGCTATGCTGGAAAATGAAGGTGCAACTAATGATGGCGAGAAAGATCTTGCCCTACCTGGTGAACAGATGCATGATGATGACCAACTCCGAATGGAAATCAACATTGATAAAGAATTGTGGAACCGGTACCATGGCGAATGCTTAGCCCTAAGCCCGGACCCCTAAACTTCCTAAACCCTCTGCCTTCCACTTGACCGCTACCCAGGAACGTGGTCACGAATCACGGCGTGCACATCGCCAACCTGCCCAGGCGTTATCTCCCTCCCGGATCCATTATGGATCTTTACAGGCATTATTGCGCCACTGCTGGCAATGCAAGAAAGATGGCATCGTTCCTTAGACAACACTGGTCTTATTCATGTTGAAGCACTTCATGCCTCTAGCACTAGAGGGGGATTGTTGGAGCCCAGGTACACTGTCTTCAAGCATCGTTATCAGACGAAGTGGGCGCAGTGCCTCCCCTTTAGAGCACAATCTGAGTTTGCCGAATGCACAGAATGTTTCAAACTGAAGGAGGCTATCAAGAAAGAGAAGGTGGGGCGGGGTCTTTGATTGTTTGGGGGTTCTGGGCTGTGTGTGATTTGTTTTAAATTTTAGTCTCTTCGTATTAGATGTTGGGGCTTCAAATTTGTTTTCCCCTGTGGCCTTACAGGATGTATGCACGAAGTTTGGTCTTGTTGGAGAGTACAAACACCATCTTCGTTGCGTTTCTCTAGATCGTGATCTAGAGCAACACTTTCAATCCCTTTGCCCTTGGGAGTCGGACAAGCCGACGATCTTTTGTCAGATTGATGGAATGGATCAATCGAAATGGTCGATCCCACGCTATCCCCAGAATCAAGAGTCCAAGCATGTCAGCAAGTTCATCCGACCCCGCGTGAAGATTATTGGATGCTGGATGTCTGGCTACCTTCTTTCTCTGTATATTGTGGACACAAACTTTGCCCATGACGCTTCTTTGACAATCGAGGCATCCCAGGTAGAAATGGTACACCCCCAACAAAAGAACCTTAAATCCTTGATCCTGAACAATGCTTACTTCCCCTAGCCCTAACCCCCCAAGCCCTAAACCCTGAAACCTGAACCCTAAAACCCTAAAGCCCTAAACCCTATAAACCCTAAACCCTAACCCTGCTTCTGCCCAAGGTTCTGGCGCGCTGCATCGAGCGCATCATGTCCTTGTGCGACTCCCGGAATCGGCCGAGGCCAACCGAGATGCTCGTATGGGATCCGCGGCCTTAAGAGCTTCATGTTGATATCTTCTAGCCGTTGCATCTTGAGTCTACGGCTTTGGTCTGTTTGTTTCAATACTTTTCGGATCCAAGGCAGACAATACCGTGCGTGAAAATAAAAACCAGTGGGTCCTAAGCTACATGGCTTGGCTGGTGTCGCGGGCTGCTCTACGGTTTTCTGGACTCATATCGGCGAGGGTGGGACACACGCATAACAGGTTGGACGCCTTGTACGGCATGTTGAGTCGCGCATTCCGTTACATCGACCGCCTAGATGACCTGGAAGAAATCAAAAAGTGACTCCATTGCACCCCACACCTGTCAACTCTTGGGTATCCAGATCGTACCATGTGTGATGTGGCCTCGTCCGAGGCAGCTGGAAAGCCTCTTACGAAGACTTAAGATCCGTGAGTGGATTGGTCAAAATGCGGTCATCGAGGTCAAGGTTTTGGACAGTGTCAGGGACTGGCAAGCATGGACACCCAGCTTCAATCTAGAATCTAACCTATGTCCAACCCAGAAGACTTGTGATTGCACTGCACATGCTTTGCGGTCTGAAGCATCCTTGCCCCAAAATCGCAACTTGAGCTGCCTCAGGCTTCACGACCTTCACATCCACATGCATGGAGCTTTGCTTGACACCTCGGACGGGATCCATAGCTTCAGCTTTATTAGACGACACGGAGCTTTGGCTTGATCTGATCGTGTCAGGATTTTCCACAATGTTGTTCCAGAGTCCTCATTCGGAGGGCTTTAGGCTTCAGGGCTGCCTTCGGGACGGGTTCAGGGTTTAAGGTCTAGAGGGAGGCGTTGTTTGATACCTTCATTTTGAATTATAGTTCCCCCATAGTTAAATGGAAATATGGGGTTACGGATTTATAATACCCAAAACCATATTCTTTGTAGTCAATAAGGGGGAGTATACTTTAGTTCCATGTGCATTTCACCTTGTTGCAAATTGTTGTAGCGGCAACACCTACCCCTCTTTTACTCTCATCATCCTTAGCCTTACGGCTGAGATATGCCGACTGGGACGAAGATTGACGCTTCCGGACGAGGATCACGTGGTTTGATCCCATCCGATATGGACGTGATCTGTAACTTGAAACGCTATGCAAGTGATGAAAGCCCTTGCCAGCGACCTGTACTGGTGCTGCCGGAATGTTTCCGAGGTAGGCTGCGCACTCCTTTGCCCGGGGAAAAACGCCCCCTGCACCCTTTGTCCCTGGAACGCCGCAGAAACTGGGCCGACCTTGCCTCTGTCCTCTTAGAGAACCGAAAGAGGCACAGGACTGTGAGATATTTAATCCGAGCAGCCCAGGGTGGATCTGTTGCCGAAGGCGATCTGTTTCCACTGCCCTGGCATTTGGAGAGTCATGAGAACAATCTAGTGTATTTGGAGAACACGCCTGTCAACACATACTTGACTTTGTTTCCAGTGGCTAGATTCAAGGCGACCCTAAAGCGCGAGTGAGAGCTCGCCTCCTACTCCTGTTGTTTACTTGAAGCTGTTAGCCACGGAGCAAAAACCGTATGGAAAACAGGAATCTAGACATCACGCAGTTTAGGGTTCGGGCTTTATGGGTAAGGGTTCATTAGGGTTCTCAGCGTCTGCTAGTCATTAGTCAGCAAAGTAGCCTTGAATCTGGCTGCAGTCGGGTACGGGAAACATCGGTGTTAGCACACCGAAGTTTCTGCGTGGGGAATTGTGAGTGAGGAGAGATTGCAAAACGATATCGCGAGCTTCGTTTCAGGTCCGTGGTATCGCTTCGAGTTTCAAGCAAAACTACCATGTGATTTTTATTTCAGCTTTAGGGCTCAGGGCCTCTCAGGTCCTCTTTCTGAAAGTCCCCCCTGTGTGCAATGATGGTGGATGATGAGATGGCCAGGCTTTTGGGTGAGGATGCACCTGACTCTGAAGAGGAAAGGCTGAAACCTGAAAGGTTTGGGCCCCAGCACGTAGCTGAAAAGCGCCATGCACTAAAAACAATGCAAGCTAGCAAGCCGCTGGTCGTCCTCCTCATCTCAGAAAAGAAGTGCCGGCGCCACCTCGAAGACTTCTTTTAAGGAACTTGTGCAGACAACGCTATGGGGATGCAAGGCTACGAGCTTGCGAATTCTTATTGAAGCACTCGCAGCTTTTTGATAACAGGCCGTTAGGAATACGCATCCGAGGTTAAAGCCACTGCCAGCAAGAAACATGCCGCCAACGTGAAGGGGAAGCCCAGGGCAAGGCCGAAGGCGAAGGGCAACAACGTAACACAGACAGCACGTGCTCCACGTGTCGGTCCAGTCTATGGTACAAGCTTTCCGCCTGCGATGGGACCAGGAGGTCCTGCCACCGTAGAGGAGCAGTTCACTTGGCCCAAGAGGCTCGACAAATCGATGATGAACTGCTGAATCGGAACGCTTTTTGAGAAGTAAGCCACATTATGGGGAAAATCATGTTCAGTTTGCGTGCAAGGTTCTTGGACGCAGCCAGCCGTAGATGGGGACAGCAGCTTGTGTTGCAGAAGCTTGCGCTGATGACGTGGTTCCTTACAACTACGTTTACCGGCCTGGGTTGTGTGGAACTGGCTGCGAAGAGTGCCCCTGGGAGGCAGTTGGCTAGTGGCTAAGTACTCATAACTGTTACTTGCTGGGCTTCGGCGTTTCTTGTCACAGAGGTGGAGACAGTGGCCCGGGCTGCTCTGACGGCAGCGGGCATGATGCCCCACTGCTCAATGAAGATTGGACCAGCCGCAGACTTTTGCAAGCACGCGCAGGGCGTGCTGAAAAAAGTCTGGCGTGGGCGCTGCGTGTTGGGGACTTGGTTTTGTGTGTGCGCACATGTGCGGGAACTTTTTTGCACATGTCTCTACATCAGCTACACGTAGCTGAGGTTCGGCGATGTGCTGAAATGGCGCCACCCTCATGATGGCAGGTTGCTGACGCATGCTTATTGCTGGGCGCACGGTAAACGCTGCCCTATGGCAACGGAAAACCGGGCAGGGGCCCGTCTCAGGGTGGAAGCTGCGGGAGCAAGTTGTACGCCCTTTTCACTTGCGGGCTTACGGAAGAAGGTGGGACGGGAACGGATGCTGCTAGCAAAATGAAGCTACACTTCATTCAGTCTATTCACGACTGTTTGCCACTATCCAACTACCCTGGCTCTGTCCCTGTGCCTACTTGTCCTCACGCCCTCGCCCGTGCCCCTGTTGTCCCCTGAGACCGACGACACAGCATTCCAGAGCCACTTGGTGTGGTACGACATGCGCTTAAAGCATATGGAGGCCAGAAACCAGTGCAACTGTGTCCGTCTGTAATCGTTTACTTGAGTCTCAGACAGGACGTGATCATTTTTGAGAACACCCCTTACTATACCCTGGCCATCTTGGCTGAGAAGTTTGGTTCGCACCTCGGGGTCTAGTGTTGCGTCAGATTGAGACAGCTTCTGTTGCTGAATGAAGGTGAGTACTATGATATCAGATCTACGAAGATCTGCTCCAGACTCTTTGGGTTCGGGTCGGCGCGAGCTCGTTTGTGGGTCGTCTTGGTCCATAAACAGAAAGCAAAGTGGACCACCCGGCATTCTTTGGACGAACTCATCACCACCTTCTTCGCTGCCCCGAAAATGTGTGTTACTTGGCGAAAGTAAAAAAAGCATGTCCACAATTTCGCGAAGTTAACGTTGACCGCCTAGCATCCCTGAAAACCCTAGGCGCAGGATTTCTTCTACAAGGATGTGCCTCCTCAACCGCTGACTGCAGCGGCTTGCAAAGCCAAGCGCAAGTATGATGAGGCCTTCAAAGGCCGCAAGCAGGTTGGGACTCGGTTTCTAGAAAATGTAAAACCTCATCACCAAGTTTCAAGTCCTGTGTGCGAGGCTTCATAAGGGACATCCCTACCCTAAACCCAAAGCCTAATCCCAAAATCCTGAAATCCTGCACAGGTCTATGACCTCAGCCAAACAGGCAGCAACCGTCATCGCACCGAGCTCGTTGACGGTACTCTTCTTACGCTCAAGAGAAATAGTCAAGCAATCTTCTCGACGGTCAAGAATCGGTGTATGGTGGGTGAAGAGCTGATGAGTGCTATGGGTATCCCCACAACGCCTACTTCAGTCACCTGCCTACGCTTCAGAGTGTTAGGGTTCAGGGTTTGGGGTTTAAGCTTTTAGAATTTTAAGAGTTTGGGGTATAGGGTTGAGGGCTCAGCCTCCCACAGCGCAGCTTGGTTTTGGAACACTTTGGAAGCTTTCAGACAATTTTCGCATGTTCGCCTTTAGGATCTCGAGGCCACTTCACTTTGTACCTAAGACAACATGGGAATACGATTCGAGACTCCGTTCACTAATCTGCCACACTCGTGCTGACATGTGGCTGCCTGACATAGTATTTTGTTGGGGTCTGGGATTTGGGCTTAGGAAGTTTACAGGCTTGCGTTTAGGGGTCGGTTGCTTAGAATGTATGGGTCTGGCATCATGATTTAGACTACAAAGCCGGAGACACATTTCCTCCACGAGGTCCAATCTTTTAAGCCCAAGTCCCTAAACCTTATAAATCCTCGTAGGCCTGCATCACGCGCATCGTCCTCAGAAGCTCAGGAAGACACACTCTACCGAACGTCCGGACCCTATCATCACTATTTCAGTTCCTCCCATTTCTATACCCCAATCTGGTAATATAGGGTCTAAGGTTTAGGGATATGGACAAGGTATTCCTTATGGTAGGGACTACAATTAAAAAAACCAAACAGGGAGCCGGAGGCGAAGGATTTACAGCTTCAGGCTGTGAGCTCGCAAGCCCAAGTTACTCTATGCGCAGTAAGCTTGATGCAATGTAGACTATTCAATAAGGAAATGTACATTGCGCTAAAGTGCCGTATACCAAACCCTTACTTTGATGAAGAGGGCCCTACAGTAAGTAAACAATCGCCATCGATCAATTGTGTTTGACAGGCCTCAGTCTGCGCAATGCAGGTTTGTCAAACAAGGAGAACTGGAAGAATAACTGGTTCTGAATAGGGGCTAAGGGAGTAGAACCCCTATACGAATGCTACATGGTACATTCCCATATTCCCTATATAGTTACCGCTAACCGTAGACTCTAAGCGCTGTACTATATGCCCGAGTTCCCAACTAGGCAGCAGTAAGTCGAAAGGCCATAGGAGTCTTGCCTGCATAATTACAAAATGTTCCAAATACTATCTTGAGCTCGAATATTTTGTCGTCCCAGTTTTGCTGAATGTCTGGGAACCGGGAAAACGTGTTCCAACATTCCGTTAGCGATGTCAAAGTCGTATGGTCCCCCAATTGGCCCCGAAACCTTTTGAACCACTAGCCTTCGAACAGTCCCTGGTATGAGAAATCATGGAGCTTATCCAGCCTAGGCTCGTTCAGCAGGCTCCCCAATGGTTGATATCTCCGGCCTTTCTTTGGGCAAGATTAGCGGGCTAGCAGGGAACAGTATGCACATTGCTCAAGCAGGTGCAATAATTCTGCTTGTGGCCCTGTTTGTCGAGCCCTTGTGACTTTCAGGTTGAGGGGCCTTGGGAGAGACGAAGCTTCCAGGCATGAAATCTGTAATAGCCGAACACTCTCACATGCACTTCCTGGCACCTCCCCTGTCAAGGAATAGCCCTTAAGGGCAACCTCGTAGAAAGCACGAATGAAGACTTAATTAGACAGTCTCCTCTGTACAGCGTGCGACTGCTGCAGGAAAAACACTAAGACCATGCGGACTTGATATTTTGAGTGGTACTTACTTGTGGTTTTTGCGCAGGCATGCCTCATGCAGATTCCAGTTTTCGATTTGCTCTCGTCACTTCAGCACTCCTGTGTAGCAGGCTTAGTGCAGGCTGCAACGCTTCAAGTAGAGAGGGACAGACTAGCATGGGCAAACGGCCCGGTCGCAGTGCTGGCCAAGCGGCCACCAAGAAGGCAAAGGGAGACAGTTGGGTCGATCGTGTAGTCGCAGCCTTGGGGTGGCTTGGCGCACCACGTGCAGTCACAACATCCATCGTGACAGTAGTATCTCTACGTTTTTACGAATTATCGACCTGTACTAAGAACTTACAACGTCGATGCTGATCAGCATCCATGCTCCTTGGTTGAGAGCTTCTTCGGGGCACGCGCCGATGGTTCGATTGTTCGAGTGATCAATGCTTGGTTGACGGCGAACGGCCAGAGCGAGGTGCATGAAATTGTCGCTTCCATGTTTGCTTTGTTGATGTTCCGTTTTAAGCTTACTTGTCAAGTGATAGTTCTACTGGTCAGGTGCTTCTTGACACGCACCAGTTCCCAGCAGAGCGCGTGCCTGACCTCATCCCTTTCACAGCACTGTACTTGCCCCTGCCCATTGACAAAGCCCCTCCTTTGGTCACCTGGGCCAAGTTTGCGGTTCCGATATGGAACGTTTGGGAAAATGAACGTGAACCCTTGGAGATTCGGTCCAGCTCGCAGAAGCCTTTAGTTCCCGGGGATCGGCTTGTGGCCTTCAGTGTTAGCCTCTGCCGTGGCTACACCCGAGCTACGATCATCGCCTTCGCCATTTGCCAAATGTTGACGGTTGAGGATGCTGCAAGCTTCACAGAGAGCGAGAAAGAGGGCTTCACGAAGTGGACTTCTCAGATATTGAGTTGTCCCTTCCATTTGCAAGGTTTATGGGCGGTAATTGGACGTAGGATTCAGGGTTTAGGGTGGAAACCTTGTTGAGGGTTGAGGGCTGAAGCTGTCAGGGTCTAGGATTTAAGGGTGAAGGGATTTGGGGTCAGTAATATGTTCGGGGCTATCAGGAAGTAACAGTCAACCTTAAAAACCTTAGTGCTGCCGATGCCCAACATGATTATCCTCAACCGACTCTTAACATAATTCAGAGATGCAAGGCAGTAGGGTTTCTGGGTGGCCGAAATAACATGACCCCCAACCAAACCAAGTCGATGAAAAAACTTCCCGAAGAAAAATTTCATTGACTTGGTTATTGTAAAACCACGTCCATAAACTATAGCGGCGCGAAACCCCTCATGACCAGGGACATAGCGGGAAGAAAACTCCCGCAATAGCTTTCATCGACTTGGGTTTTGGGTCGCTAAGGCTGGTGGTTGTGGTTTCCGGATAACCCAATCGATGAATCATCTTGATTCCAACATGATTTATCGATTTGGTTTGAATAGAAAAATCGTATATTTCATGATAAGACTTTTCAACATATTAGCGGGAAGCAGGGGTGGAATTCATCGACTTGGTTTTGGCAAAACCACGTCCATGACGAGCTCCAGCCCATACGCGGGAGCAGAAACCACGTCCATCCCCCATACGCGGGACCAGAAACCACGTCCATCCCCATACGCGAGACCAGAAACCACGTCCATCCCCCATATGTAAAACCCGAACCACCCCATACGCGCGACCTGCGTCATTATTTGTTTCCCATAATACATCCTATAGATGGCTCGATCGTAAGCTTGGAATTGAAAGCTTCATGCAAGACCCGTCCATCAGTCATCGTTGAATTGCAAGTGGATTGAATTGTCTTTCCCAATACTGTTGAATTCTGTGACTTATCTTAAGAGGTATCTTACGTTACTTAATCTCGCACCTGACACTTCCCATCACCTGCCTGAAAGTTGCTTCCAATTTTTCTAGATAAGCTCAGAGTCTCCATCAAAAGGAATTCAGGACGGATGCCTATACTTCCTGGCCCCTAACTTAGGAAAATGTCCGCCAAATAATTCATACACCAGGTGGCTTTGCTCTGTGATGAACATCCGTGTGGTCTTCACGAAGAGGCAGCATCACGAGTACAATTACCGGAACATGCAGCTGTCAGCGCAAGCTGGGGACCGACAGAGAAAGAACATTCTCCAAATGTCCCTACGATTTCACCAACGCGCCCTTGAGTTGATGGCTGAAGCGCGACTTCATAAATCATATTCTTATTCGTTTTTTATTGCTTCAGTAATAGGTCGTTCCATGCTAGCAAGTACCAGTGACTGGCAACATACACTGCGCAGCTGCTCGTAGAAACTTCTTATAAAGCCCAATTTCCCTGGCAAGAAGATAAGGGGTTTAGTGATTTTATCATAATGAATTTCGTCCTCCAGCTACCCCCGAACCCTAGTTTTTGCCGAAGTTGCGCCCAGGACCATCCGGAGCTCTATTCTGGCAAGATAGAAGCGATGGAGGCGGCCTTCAAGGAGTACAACTGCTTCGGCTTGGCAGATGTTTCGGACAACTACAAGCTCCCCGAGAAGGACTGTGTCGCTATGAAGGTAGCTTGGGAAACTTTTCAAGACACAGAGCCGAAAGCATAGTGTTTAAGCAGGGGTCATGTGATCTTTCTCTAGAAAAAATTAAGAGGGCAGACGATCAAGAGCTCTCCCCTGCAAGGTGCTGATCGAGAGCGTAGCTGATGAGGTGCGCGTCCTCATGGCCAGGCATTTGCAGCAGTATGTCTGGAGTGAATCCGCGTACACACTCGAGTGCGTGAAGGGGGCTCGCTGGCACCTGGGATCGACCGGGCGCTTTACCAGCAGTGACGGCGTCTGGCGTGACATCATGACTGTGACACGCTCGAAACAGACGTTCTTCCTACAGCGTGTCCATTTCCTCTTCAGCATCAAGCGCAAGCAAGTGCGAACAGCCACCAACGCGAGGTTGTCCCTGGATGCATGGGACAGTCTCATGGACTCTACTTGCCTTGTCATGTGGGCCATGGAGGAAATGGGCAAGGCTCGCGGTGATGACGGCAGTGTTCTCTTTTCCGCGAGCACTCTTAGGGCTGTCGCCCAAAAGGTCCTCGAAGGGATTCTAGTCTGCAACTATTTGGGTTTGGAGTTCAGGGGTTTAAACTTATGGTTTAGCTCTTGAAACTTCAGGGGCTTAGGGTTTAGGGCTTATAGGGTTTAGGGTGCAAGGTTCTTAGTGAAATATGTGCATTTCGAAGGGCTTAGGGCTGTCGGCTGTAGGGCTTACGAAACAGGGTTCTTGGTGCGCTTTGCAAAGTCAGGGACTACAACACCGAGCTCGACAAGTTTTGTGTGCTCAAGCTTGCTGACATCAGGCCCTGCGACCTCAGCGTGTGGACTGATCATGTTCAGACCGCTACGACAGCAACGTTGATCAAGCAGGGCGAAGATGAGCTTACGAAGCTGGACAACGAAAGCGTCCAAAAGCAGTTCGAGATTGACACGTACAAGATTTCCTTGGACCTGGCTAGCTTCGTCTCCTACCTTGAGGAGGTTCACAAGAATGGCAGGGCAAGGCAGTTGGCCAAGGTCTGTCACATCCGGGCCGAAAACAAACGCGGATCCAGCCTTGTCATTGAGTTCATGGAGAACAACTGCAGGCACCGCCACGGCCTGTACAAGGACATGGATGCCCTCGAAGAGATCAAGAAGGCTTCTCGTTGGTTAGGCCCCTTATCCCCTTGCCCTAAACCCTGCCAAATCCTAATCCGTAAATCCTGAACCCTCAACCCTAAACCTTTAGGTTTCAGCTTGAGACCATGGGATGTGACGTTGGGAGCCTATGTTTCCACTACATTGGGGCGGGAGGTGGTGTGGTGGGAGTGGCGGTGGTGGGGTGAGTCAGAGGGCTGCTGGGGCGTTGGCGTGGTGGGGGAGGGTCGACCTTTGCTTCGTGGTCATGGTGGTTGTGGCGGGTGCTGGGGGGGGTTGGGGGGGTTTCGTCGGGGGGTTGGGGGGTGTGGATGTTTTGGACGTTCGGGGGTTGTGTGGGTCCGGGGCGGGTGTTGTGGTTGGGGTGTATAGTGAGGAATAGGATCGACGCAATGCTGTCCCTGCGCAGTGGATGAATGCTTGCCGTCCGGACGCAGCAATCATCTGGGCGGACCTGAGCAAGTTCGGACGCTTGGGGCAGGATGATTTCAACCACGTCACCGAAGCCATTCGCGTGCTGCTACAGCACATGCCCTCCCACTCTGCCGCGGTGGTGATTGTTCCTCTGTTGCCGAGTGCCAAGGTCGTAGCGGGCCTTCGTGGGGAGGTACCACGTCAAAGCTAGCACGAACATTTTTTGAACTGATGATTTTCGTTCTTAAAGTGTTTAGGGTTTAGGCTTATAGGCAAGGTTTGGGGATTCGGGGGTTTGGTATCTACTAGTCAGGGCTCCTAGCATCTCCTAGCCAAAGTAGTTGGTACCGTAACATTTGCCCCATCGTGTGTGTGTGGCATTCCAATTGGATATCCCTCGAGCCCGCAGCAGATTCACGTGATGCTTCCGATAAAACCCTACCTAGAATCTAGAAAGCTTGACACGAACAGGTGAGACGATTGGAGGACAAACTGGATGCAAAATTCATTGGCAACACCGGCTTCAATGTCATCATGTCCGAGCCGCACCACAACAGGAAGCAGGCGCTTCTCTACCCGGGCTTGGTTTGTTGGCCGTCTGGGGTCAGTGAGAACATCTTTCAGGACAGCAAGCTTGTCGTCGACAAGCGCCTTGTTCAGATTATAGTCTAGAGGGTTTGAAGCTGAAGATCCATCAATGCACCGAGTAATCAACATGTACAGAGTGTGTAACCTTTGTTTTTTAGACTTATTTTCTACTTTGAACCCATACAAGAAGTGCATGTCTAGCGGGCGCGCCCTAGTGTTTATTGTCTCATTCCTCCGAGCAAGGTGCAACCGCGAACCGGTGGAGTGGATTGCAGAGCGGGACTACAAAGTTCCGACAAGAGCGAAGAATGCGACCCCCAGCACCAGGGAAGATCAAGACAGGCCCACAAACAATCCATCAGACCACAGCGGAATAACCCGAGCTGTCCCAATCCGAACCCTTTACCCCTGACAAATCTAAATTCCAAAGCCCCAAACCTTCAACCCTAAACTTCACCTTCCCACAGGTCGCATTCGGAGGTGCAGGAAGCTGCGCAGCACCTGGGAGGCATGCACATGCCAAGCACCATCTTGAGTGCTCTTCTGAAGGACTAAGCTTTATAGAGCAGTTTACTGATAGTTCAAGCTAGGATGGAGGGGTACGGTGAAGTTATTGTCTTCTTTGTGGGGTCTTTGTCAAAGGCTTACTAGCCACAGATTCAAGCTTGCCAAATTCCAAGTTTAAGGTTCGGGGGTTCAGGGTTCAGGGTTTCGGGGTCAGGGTTTAAGGCTTCAGGGTGCAACAGCGCAGCAGATGGCGCCCTTTTACGACATCTCAGCATTTTGGAATTATTTTGCTGCGAATTCGGTGATTGTGGACCAATTTAAGCGTTTCATGGTTGAACTACAGCTAAATTCCCTAAACCCTAAACCCTAAACTTTAAACCCTAAACACTAAACCCTGAACCCTAAACCCTAAATCCTAAACCCCAAACTTCCACTCACAAAATGGAGCCACCAAACTT
>CAJNIZ010007737.1:424-14535 GCA_905231905.1 Symbiodinium pilosum
TGGTGGTGGTGGTGGTGGTGATGAAAATACTAAAAACGACCATAGTCATAGTAATCTTAGAATACTAGCAATAGCAATGATACTCGTACAGCTTTGTAATCATAACAGTCGATCATAAGTACAATTGTATATAAAGATAATCGTGACAGCCTTGTTCCTTGACTCCTTCTGAAGGGGCCGGGGGACCACGGCAGCGGGGCACCAACAAAAAAGCTGAACAAAAGAAAGAAGCAAAATACTCCTTCCATTGTAAACACGAAATGCCAACACCTAAACGCCAAACCTAAGCCCTGAACGTAATCTTAAGATGCGGAACCCCAAAACCCTCCCTAAAAACCCGCCCTCGCAAAGCAAAGGGCCCTGCATGTCAGGCCTTCTGCATCGCGGCCTTCACCGCAGCACGTGCCAGCGAAAGCGCCGCCGCACCGGGTGAGGGCTGAAGTACAGGTTAAGGGTTTAGGGTTTAGGGTGAGGGCTGAGGTACCAGGTTTATGTTGTAAGGGTTTCAGGAATGAGGGTCTACAGATAGAAGGTTACCAAAGCTGAGCAATAGTATTGCGATGCCAAAGTTTGATTAAGAGAGTCCTAGATTCAGATTCTTTGGGATTGTTATGCTACGGGAACTGTTTGTATTTTGGGTTATATATATATATATATATATGGGGTGATGTAATGTTTCTACTGGGGTGATAGATCTTTGCCAAAGTTTTGGCTACTCTGTGGTTTACGCTGTGCTATCATATCGTCACATGGGGGTTTGGGGTTTGGGGACAAAATCAAAGGACGCTGAACTGGAACATTGTTTAACTGGGAATCCTCTCTGACTGTATACTGCTTTGTTATTATCTGTGCTCATTTGGATGTGGCTTGCGTAGGGCATGCTTCGATTCTATATGGAATGATTGGAACATCGCGAGTCAGACCTGACTGCAAGCTTCTTGCTCACAATAACCAAAACACCGACCCCTGAACCTAAAGCTGGATACGGGGGGCCTCCTCAAGCAACGGGAAGCGTTCTCGACGTAGCGCTCGCGCCAGCGCCAGTAGTGCAAAATCAAGCCGCATTGGTGCACCTTGTGATGGGGTCTGGGGTCTATAGTGTCTATAGTAGAATTCAGTGATTCTGGGGTTGAGGGCTTAGAGTTTTGATCTGCCCTGCACCCACCTAACCTGGAACCCTAGAGTGGCCATAGAAGACGACAGTCTTTTCGAAGGCATCATGTAGGGTTCCAGCTGGGTTTGACGGTAGGCTTTAGGGTCCAGGGCTGTGACAACGAACATGACATGCCTGCCCCGACTGATTGTAAGGTACCCCCCCCCCAATTCTGAGATGCTCCCCATTGCGTTACCCTAATCCCTAAACCCTAGGATCACAGGAACCCTAAACAGTAGACCTAGGATGAATTGGATCTTGATCTTCATCCCTTCTTCCGAGGAGCATCCCGTTAGAAAACCTTATCAGTGCAAAACGCTATGTGGGAGTTTCCATAAAAAGGCCTGCCCCGAAATCCTTACTACGGGGACTCCCCAAAAAGGTACCCCTGATTCCTGGAAATCCCCACATCTCTTTACCTGTATCCGGGCTTGACTATTAGGGACCTCGGCGTATGAGGAGTATCGGGACATCATACAAGTCCCTTTAAAGATTATGAATTAGGGGTTTAGGGCTTTAGGATCGTGTATGGATTGGTTTGAGAAAATCCAATACCCCAAGAATGCCAATCCCCCCAAGGCTCACTGTAAGATTCCAACAGAGGAGCATCTTACTAGTGCTCCATGGCGAGTCGGGGAGTGTACCTCTGTGTTCGTCCCTACACAAACCCTATATAATACTTCCCCTAAACCCTTAACCCAAATAAAGTTTAGGGTCAGGGTTTGGATGATAGGCCATTCTGGGGCTACTTTCGGCACCATTTGGGGTGATGTCAGTTGAGGTTCTCATACTTCTCAGCAGGGTTAGCATGCAGATAGCCGTTGTTTAGGGGATTTTTTCAGTTTGAGACTTAGGGCTTAGTGCATATGAGCTGTAGTCTAAACTCCTAACATCCCCCTTAATAACCCCTACAGTAGTTCCCAATATAGTCCCCTATATAACCCCCCTTTAAGGAGTTTAAACTATAGCTCATATAGGCTTTATAGGATTCAGGATTTGCGGGGTTTCGTCCGGCGGCCTTCTTTGGGCGCGGAGAGCAGCATGGAGCGAACCTCTGCAGCAGAAGCCGGAAGTGCTGGCTTTCCCCGCAGTGCCCGCATGCATAGAACCCCGAAACAACAGGCCTCAGAGTAGGTCCGTTTGCAAAGTTCTGGGAGTCTGGGTATGAAGGGTTAGACCTATAGGATTTACAACCACCGTCGCCCAATGTACAAGAACTGATGTCACTTGGACAGCGGCCTGTGAGAGGTTCTATACATGAGCTCTATGATCTAGTCAAAAATTCTCATACAATTGATAGAGATGGGTTCCTACTAGGAAACGTCCTATGGGTTATACTAAACTACCAAAGAGTCCCCTATGTCAACCCTTCGTGGTCGCTTGGTAAACCGAATAGTTACAGTAGCTCGCATGTCCGTTTGGAGGATGGTCGGGTTCGGGTTCTGAAGTAGAGAAAAGGGACCTATGGGGTTTTCCAAACTTAGAGGTAAGGACTATCGGATGCATATTGGCGGCTATTTCGCGGTGTCCCTGAATTTTTGGGAACTACTCTATTTTGAGGTTCTGTAAGGATCATGAGCAGGAATTCGTGAGTCCACGTGCTACAATACATTCCCGTCAGTAAGTCCCAAACGCTAGGCCATATCTAGACCGCGAGAACCCAAACTTAAGTTCCTTGTCACGAAAAGACGAAGAGAAAAGAAACCGAGTATTCAGAGATAGGGCCTAAACACTTAGCCCAACAACCAATTGAAGCAAGCTCGCTAGTCTCACATCCGCCTCCCCCACCACGTGCTCCCTTCCTTCTCTCCCCTGCCTCCATCCATCTCCCGCCCTGCCTCCCTACCAGGGTTGAGGGTTTTGGGTGATTGGGGGTAGCGGGTTCAGGTTTTTGGGTTTGGGGACTCTGGGATGTGAAGCCCGGAGCCAAGATCTTGATTGAAAGGGTCCAAGCGGCTCTCTTGCGTCATGAACTTTTGCATCTGAACGTGTTGGCTTTGTTTGTGTACTTACAGCCTCAGCCTTTGGCTTTGGAGTTAAAGGAGGATAGGCACCCAAAGTATTGGGTTGCGGCACATCTCTTTCCAACAAGTCACGGCTTCGAGGGGAGGATCTTCATGAAGGCTGAATCGAACTCAAGTTCTGGGACACACTGCAAGACACATCGTCGAATTTTGTATATGAGAACTGCATAGGCATTAGGTGTCAAAAGCATGTAATTAGCGTCAATCCTGCGCCATGCATGGCCTCGTATGGCTCAAGGGCATCGTCCGGTGCCGTGGATGCCGCTGTCCGGACGTAGAGAAACGGAACCTCCTCTCCAGCGATGGGCTGGGCCTCGCGTTGGATCAAGACTTTGCATCGAGGTTTAACGGTCAGGGGATATGGCTTAGGGTGCGATGTTTAGACGCGAGCATAGCTGAGGGCGGTTTCGGGTTCAAGTGCCAGGTGGACAATTCTCTCTCCTTGATCTGCAGAGCGCATCAAGGGCACTTTTGCCCCTCCGTATCAATCAAACTAGGATGTAGGGTTGAGGCGCCCTTAGCCACACTTCTAGCAAACTCAAGCAACGGCACCTAAGGTTTAGGGTTTAAGGCTCATAGGGTTTTAATTCGGACCCCAGTATAGCCACCTTTTCAGCTCCATGTTATTTGGGGCAAAAGTTGAACAGGCGCCTTAACAGAGAATACTTTCTTCAAGAAATCCTCCACAATGCCATGGATTCCTTCACCTTCGTGCGTCATTGAAGCGGAGTCTGACCACACTGAATCCCGACCTGAAGCCCGAAGACCTGAACAGCTTCATGCGAACTTTCTTGCTTGGGATTATGGACCCAAAGTCTTATGCACGCTGAATACTGAACCCTTAAGCCCTGAATAGTAAACTCTAAACATCTCGACCCTAAGCCCAAAGCCCTCAACCCAACCCAAACACCAACCTCCACAACCTCACCCTAGACTCCAAACTCCAACACCCAAAGGGGCCCTTTGGGTCCAAGTACCTAATAATCATATACTTACCCCAAACCTATACTATAATTACTATTACCCAAAAGCCAAGTACCTAATTATTGGGTACTTGGACCCTCTGGGGGTCCTTTGGATCCGCTTCAAGTAGACCCCGGGGCGCCTCCGAGTACCAATCACCAAGATCTTCGAAGAGGACGTTTCCCTCCCCCAGACCTCAGCCACACGGTTTAGAGGGCTTAGGGTTGAGGGTTTAGGGCCAGCCCGAACCTCTAAGCATGGGGTGAGAGGTAGGGATCAGGGGGTTAAGGCTTCAGATATATGTGTTGGGACTGAAGATTTAAGGCTCAGGGCTTTAGGGTTTGGGATTTGGGGTTTAGCCTTATGGGTTGGGGTTTGGGATTTTAGGCTTTCGGATTTGGGAGAGGGAGGCTTTATGCTTGATTGTGGAGATTATGCAGGCCTTGGAAAGATCTTTGTCTTTGACACGGAAGAAGGAAGGCTAGCAGGGTTTCAGCCAGCTGTGCAAAAAAAGCCAGCAGACATGAAATCACAAATGCTATACAGGGGCTGACACATGGCTTATGGCCTGGACCCATCCCTGGCACCCAACCACGACACTTTCTCGGAACCCTTAACCCTGACCTTAAAACCTAAAGTGTGGGCCTGGCAGCGGCCAAATTGACGCCACTTAAAATAAAGTTTCCTAAATTCAGCCGTGCTCTTTGGCGTGACTTTGATGCCCACTGAAATCAACAGGTATGGCGATTGTTTCTGAGCGTTCGGAAGCAAACTGGTTTGGTGTGTCTCCTGCCGCAGAACTCTGCGCTTTTTTAAAAAAGAGAACTCTACTCAAGCATGTGGTTCTTCATACATGGAGTCAGGAATTAAGGCGCCCACCTGGGTTGAATGACCCTATTCAACTCACTTGAGTTGTATAGGCTGGTGATACGTATGCATGTAACAAAAGATCCCAAGCTCTAGCCCTCAATGCTGAAGAAGCGTCTGGCGGCAAGGTCTTTACCCTCCCTCAACTCTGAATCTTGTGCCAGGAATACCCGACTAGCAAGGTTTTTACCATTCAGAGCCCTCGGTCCTGTGCCAGGTAGTCTATAAACAATACCAATTTTGGGCCATTTGAATCTCTACAGTTCGCTTCTGCACCCAGACCTAACCCGGTAGGCAACATCCTCTAGTCCCTTACTACCTAAACCCGCAAAGTAGGTAAAATAATGGCCTAAACCCCCTAAATATAGCCCAAAAGGCCATTATTCTACATACTTTGGGGGTCCAGGTACTACTGTTGTGGATTGCACTTGCCTAGCTAAAACCCTGCAGTTTTCCACCCAGCAGCTTGAGTTCGTGAATTGAGGCCGCTGGTTCAACCAGCTGGTGCGAAAACAGAAACCTGGGCAGTCATGTTTTGGGGTTGTCAAAATCACGGTCCCTTTTGTCCCTAATATAATACGGCACCTAATACTCAGGGTACCCCAAAAAGGGTCATAATTTTGACAGCCACACATTTATCAAGGTTGGCCAGTATGTGGGGAACAGCCCTTGCGGTTCCGGATTAAGGGCTTAGGCAATACGAGAGCTTGGGTAATTAACCCCGACCCCTAAAAGGACCCTGTGTGAGCCTATGGTAGTCAACATTAGATATTCCGTTATTGGTATAATACCCCTAAACCTTAAGCCCTAAGCCCTGAATCCTGAACCCTAAGCCCCTAAACCCCAAAAAATGGAGAAATTCCAAGAACGCGTGAGTGGTGCCAGGGAACTGTTCTCAAAGGGCAGTGGCATGCCCTTGCATCTTTGTAGCACGCCTGACGGCAACTAGTTATTAGTGAGGATTTACATAGGGTTTGGGTTTAGGATTTAGTCAGTAGTTACTAGTAGTACTGGGGATGGAAGCACTGGAACTTGCATGGCTCAAAAATCGCTGAGAGGGTGGTAACGGCAAGAATGTTTAGGCCCAGCGCCGTTTCCACCTAATTGATGAGGGCATCGTCCTCCCTGCCTGAAACAAAGACTTTCTAGGCTCGAAACATCTTTGCCAGTCCGAAATAGAACAATCGCAAACCCTGAAATAAGGTCAGCCGACCAATTGCTGAGGTCGCGTGATGTCTTGCTAGTTTGGGCATTTTGTGATCAGGCCACCGGGGTGATCTACCCGTGCCCATTCTGGTCTATTTGAGCCCTGGGGATTCAATCCCAATATTTTTTACAGCCTGGAACACATTCACTATTGAAGCGGCTTGCGCTAAGCAATGGCTCTCAATCCTGGACCCTATTCAATACCTTGAGACCCAAAGCATGCGACTGCAAACTCAAGATTGCCAAATCGACCGTCCTGTCCTCCTATCCTCCAAGACAAGGCCCCTGTTCCTATAGGACTGACATGCCCATCATCCAACCAAGCAAGACCTTGACCCCGAGGTGGGATTACACCAAATCGGCACGTAAATCTCCACAAACGAGGAGCTCCAACCGCAGAACCCGAAAATCTTGCACTTTACGTTAATCTCAAAACTACTATGCCGCTAAGAAGTCCCGCCTGATTTTTTACCTTGTGGCAGCACTGCCACGAAAGCCACCTGAAGGCTGTCCGGTATCTGAAGGTTTAGGGTTTATAGTCCCCCTTAAGTAGATAGATTATGGGTATATGGGGATCTTCTTTATATATACCCAAAGCCATATTCTATCTACTTAAAAGGGACTGTAGGGTTCCCCAGGTTGACTGTTTTTGGTTTGCGTGGCGTAGCGGAGTAACCGAATGCACCTACTAGAACAAGGGCTATTGTAACCTCACATGCTGGTATTTTACTTTTTTAAAGAGTCTACGGCTGCTCCAGGTACATTGCGCCTGTCCTGCTTTAAAAGAAGTCATAGCCTGCCTACTGGACAGGCAAGGGATTTTGGAGGTCTGAGGGTTGAGGGTGTCGGGTCGGCTTAAGGGTTTATGGCATGAAGGCTTCTGGGTATGGGGGCTTCATCACTCCGCGCTGAGGACTTGCGGTTCAGCAGGGTCTCTCCAGAGTATACATCCAATACGCTCATGGTGTGCAGAAGCTTAGGCACCGTGGCAGGAACCTCTAGAAGGGTCAAATGGTCATGGAAGTTAGGTTCCTGAAATAGTCCCTATTATAAAGCCCCTCCAAACCCCTATGGTCCGCCTTAGAGTAAATAGAATATGGCTTTGGGCACACTATCATAAGATCCCGATATACCCCATATTCTATCTACTTAAGGGGGAGTGTAAAACCGCTTGAGCACCGGCTGAAGGCTCCATTGCAGTTTAAGGAGCTCCAGACTTAGGTTTTGGCCTTGCAGAATTGGTTCTTTACGAGCCGGCTTAAGTGGCTCCACAGAATCTGGAGGATTGAGTCGTCGGTATTGTTACCCTAAACCCTAAACCCCATGTGTAGGTTCTTTGCACCGCAATGTTTTGGCATCAGATTGCGGTCTTTTGCGTCCGGTTTGTTGTCTGAGCGCCAATCTTGGATCCAAGAGGCAGGTAGGGTTTACGGTTTAGAGTTTAGGGTTTAGGGTCTTGTGAGAACGCTGCTGCCAAAAAGCCACACGCCAGACTCCGAATCAACTGAGAACATGAAGCGGCCCCTGAGTTTACAGCAAAGAGGGGGCTTGGACAAGTGCATGACAAAGTGCTTGGCATCGATGCCACAGGCGTGAAATGCTTGAACCATTTGGAGAGCTTCCAGCATTTTTTTAGGGGGGGACATGTGTTGGCAGTTTTGGAAGTGCTCGCCTGGTAAGGGTAATCCTCCCCAAGCCCTAAACCCTAAACCGTAAACCTTGTAATCCTCCCCAAGTCCTAATCCCAATCTAGCCTGTGTGGATGAACATAATACTAATATGAACATTTTGGGGTTATATTGGGATAGCGGAAAACAATATGGAAACTACTAGGGTACATAGGCAAATGCCAATCGCTGGGAGACTGCTTGAGAAACACGCTCCCCATCTCGTGCTTGCTTTACTAGTTTCTTTGAGGCGCTTCAAACACTTCAACCCAGAAGCAATAGAGTTCATCCACTTTCGGATCCGCCCATGAACACTTCAACAACTTTGTCATCAAGATGTTTGATCCTATTTGGACGCATTCGGAACCTTCCCCTAGTCCCGCCTAGACTACACCTGTCTCAAGGCAAAAGAAACTGCAGCTCAAGAGGCAGCAACAAGTTGGATGTACCATCCCTCGAATTAGCACGGAAACCTCTACAGGCCAGATGTTTCAAAGGGCTATAGTCTTGCGGAATGTATTTGGGGGTTGAATGTTGTCATTCAAGGTCTAGGCCCCTGAACTAATGTACGCCACCCTAACTGGCTATAGGCTACCCAGTACGGAAATGGTTGCGGCCCCTCACTCTCTGGGGGACTTTGTTGCCCTCGCGCATTACATCTTTAAATGGTCCTGATCTGGCCCAACAGGCTACAGACAGCAAATTGGAGCCTAAATTGGCGCCTATTTGCAGCTTTAGGGCTTCATATCAAGCTGGACCTCTACGAGTCTACGTCAGAACGCTGTTTCAGACTCCGGGGCACAGAGTGAGCAATCCCTCCACAACACCCCTCCACCCCCTCATGTAAAATATTCTGCACAAGAGACCTCATATATTGGAGACACATTTAATATTGGGAGTCCGGCGTGGGGGTATTCAATGTAGGTGAAGCACAGCTGTGATCTTGACGGGGAGTAACGCATAGTGTTTACAACAGGACTGCGGGTTTCAGCACGCCTGAATGCTCGAGCAGGAGGCATTCCGCGCCAGCATGCGCGAAACCTGCTGCCTTAACCTGACATCAGCACATGGTGGTTGTCAGAATACCCGTCCCTAACGTGGCCATAATGTAGGCTCACTTCTGAATAAAGACCCCATTTTAGAAACTGTATTCCCCACATGTTGGCCTAGTTTTCCCGAGGCCCCGCGCCCAGAGGGAATGCAGGCTCTTGTGCTGAAGGTTTAGGGCTTATGGTGTAGGGCAGGGTGGAAACTGCACATCCTGGGTGTAAGTAGCCCCTTTATGAACCTCCTTCTGCCACACAACACCCTACAATTGGGTATTGCCTCCCCACCCAGTAGCAATCTGTAATCGGGATTATCGTAAAAGCTAATCATATCAGAGAAAAAATATTTTCAACTGTGAGCAATTGTGTGCAGTACCCAACCATGCACCTTAAACTCCTTACATTAAGGTTCAGGGTTAAGCTTTAATCGTAAAACCCTAAAAACCCTGAAGCCATACACCCTTCACACTTCAAACCCTGAAACCTTACAACCCTGGGCCCGCGTGGGGCGCAAACCTCTCTCGAATCAAGGTTCATGTGTGCCAAGGCGTGTCACAAACCCTGAACCCTAAACCCTAAACCCTAAATGCCCTAAACCCTAAATACCCTAAATACCCTAAACCCTAAATACCCAACACCCAAAATAGGAGCATCCTAAGGGATCCCAAGGGGTCTATAGGAGGATGTCAAAGCTGTGGTTCATTGTTGGGTACAGTTTCGGTCTAGGCTGTAGGGTTTGGGGTAGAGGCTGTATTAGGCTAGGAACCCAAAGGGATTCTGACACCTTACGATATGGCTTAGGAAAGCATTTCAAGGCCTCTCGGAGGGATGAGGTGATGGCTAAACCAGACAATACCGTGTCTTCAAAAGATCCGCGTGGCTCTTGGGCTTTGTGAACGACGAGCGAGACATGCGAAGGCCAAAAGAAGTGGCGGAGAGCCCTTTCTATACGCTTCGTCTCTTTTTGAACTTACATGGTTGGGTCTGGTTTCAGGCGCGAGAGTATGTGGTGTGTAATTAAGGCACGAGCTGCGTAGCCTAGGGGCCCCAACGGCAGGCTGAACAGTATGAGGGACATTTCTGGGTACATAGAGGCCTCAAAGAATGTTGCTTTAAGCGTCCTGCTAACCACAACCCTTATACCGCCCCCAGTCAGGTTTCCCTTATCTAGGATTCGTTACTCCGAAGAAAGCCTGATGGAGGAAGAACCTTGGTGGGTCAGGAGCCTATAATCCCTTCCCCCTAATATTACCGGTTTAGGGTTTAGGGTTTAGGGTCCCCCCCCCTCCCGATATTAAATACTCCCAATATAAAATGACATACCACAGTGGGGAATAGTATTTCATACATGGAGGTTCATGAGATGAGAATTGTTAATCCCCTTCCCCCAAACATTCCACCCACCCCCACCCACTTATAAATTGCCCCAATAAAGTACCAATCTTGGGAATATCCATTGCAAGGGGTGCTTTTCTCCTTGGGCGGGGAGGGAAGGACATGACTTGACTGGCTGAATTCTGGACGAAACTCCGCTTTCAGTTGCCACTCCAGTCAGCAGGGAATTCTCCATGTGCTTGTCCATTCAACTTTCAAGTTTACCGAAGTTAGCTTTTTTCCAGTCAATAGGAGCTGCGCTTCGTGAAAAGGCACTTCCGAGTTCTGAATGTACTTCTGCTACCTCTGGTTCCACATCGGGTTACTATTAAACACTTCAAGCTCCATATTGTGTGTATCGAAGGCTTAAAGCTTCGTATTCCTTATATCTGGGTTGGCCCAAAAAACCCTTTGAAACATACTGGTAGATAGGGTCCCTTATCAAAGCCATTAGGGAAAATATTAAATATCCCAGGGGCCTACCCAGATATTAGAAACCAGCAACTCTAAGTTCTTTATTGGGTTCTATGTAAAGAAAATCCTCATGACAGTTAACTTGGACCCAATCCTACTTGCTGGCACAAAACCTGCACTTAAGGTTTAGGGTGCCTATACCTGAAGGCTAGGAGTTATGCTACGTACTATAAACTTGTTTAGGGTGTAGGGTTTAGGGTGCTTTTGTCATGCAAGATTTGGTGCGTCAACCGTTCCCTCATGCAACCGTAAGACTTAGGGTTTACGGTTTGGGCTTCTGTCCCCCAAACCTAAACCCTAAACCAGCAATTAAACCTGCAGCCCAAAGCCAGGAAGCCCAAGTATTCCCCATAAAGCAACACCTTTCTATTCTGAAAAACTTCCCCAAAGGGTCCATGTAGCTATATAGTATATACTGGGACCCAAAGTAGGTCCTAAGTATATACTATACCCTAGACCCTAAAGCCCTATACTATATTCCTACATGGACCTGGGTTTCATTGAGGCCTGTCTACGGTGAAGATGTCGTCGTCGTCCCAGATGCAAACAATGTCAGCTCCAGACCTGATAAGCAAGTTTCTAAGGTTTGGGGTTTAGGGTTTAAGGATACTTGGGATTTAGGTAATAGTTGCCATAGGGATTGGTTAAGTACATGAATACTCGGTGCTTGGACACTCAGGGCAAGGATTTGCCTAGTCGCGGGATGTGATGGACTTTAGTTTGAGTGTAGGATTTGGAGTTTCGGGTTCAGGGTTCAGTTTAGGGTTATACCGCAAACTACCTAAACCCCCAAAGTAGGTAAAATAATGGCCTAAACCCCCTAAATATAGCCCAAAAGGCCATTATTCTACATACTTTGGGGGTCCAGGTAGAGCCTAAACCTGATCCAGGGCATTGTGATCAGGTATTAGGCGGGTTTGATGCGATATGACGTGGGCGCTGGATTTGAAGGTTGGTGCTGTGCACTCTGCTCCATAGGAAGATTCCTGATCCTAAGCTCCTGAAAGAAGGTAGTGGCGGGGCCCTTTTTTGTATTAATAACACTTGGGTTCAGGTCGAATGGGGGTGAGGACCTTCTTTTCGCCAGGGGCCAGTGGACAGTATCTTGAACAATTCAGGATCTAGCACTTTCTAGACATGAGAACAAGACATTCACTTCATACTGCTACCTACTCCCCCACCACTGCACGATAATACCATAATATGAGGAATACCGAAGGATAGAGAGGTGCTTGCTTGCTTTTTGGATGCTGGGGGATGGGCTTTGCTCTGCACTGTTAGGGGTCCACTTGTGATCCTTCTGTGAGAGGATCTTTAGAAGGGAGCCCCTTTTCCTTCAGGCATGGTATCCAACGGTTTTGGGGATTTGGGCATTCCTACCATCTTGTGGTGACACGCCGGACTCCGAGCTCTTCGCCAAAACTCCAAGGCAAATCAGGACAGAAACTCTAAACCCAGGAAGCTGGAGAAAGTGAGGTAGATCCTAAATCCTAAGCCCCCCTAACCCTAAACCCTAAGCCCTTCTTCCTTGCATTTGCAGAAACTCTAAGCCCTACACTGAAGCCTACCTGCAACCCCCCCCCCCACCTATCTGAAGTGTCTTGGCCTTCGCCCTAAAAATTCGAGGTATGAGCCCTGAACCCTAAACTCACTCAAATGCAGGGAAGAAGGGCTTAGGGTTTAGGGTTTAGGGCTTAGGATTTAGGATCTACCTCACTTTCTCCAGCTTCCTGGCCTGGGGGGGCAAGTCAGAAACCCCGCTGAAGCATGTGGGAATGAATTCCTAAGTATGCCAGCTCCTATACATACTTATGGTTTAGGGTCTAGGGTACGTACATACATACATACATACATACATACATGCATATGTTAAACTCCCAAAATGGGGTATCCCATTTTAAGCCCAAATTTGCTATGATGCTTATTAGGGAGACCCCGCCAAAAGGGTACCCCTCCTTTTGGGAAACCCCCAAGACGAGCTATAGTCTAAACTTGTAGTATGCCCCCTTAACTGCTATAATCGTCCCTGATATATCCCCCTATATAATCCCCCTTTACGGAATTTACCCTAAACCCTAAACCCTAAACCCTAAATAACCCATTATAGTAGTTTCCATTTTCTTTTCCATTATCCCTATATACCCCCTATAAAACCCTATATAACCCCCCTTTAAGGAGATAGCCCATATGTTCCCCACAGTAAGCCATCCCTGCATTCCTGGCTCAACATGGGTAAGCCTCAGGGCTCCTTGAACTACTCAAGACGCACAAGGGCAACTAGACGAAGCAAAGGGCAAGTATAAGGTTTGGGTATGTAGGGTTTAGATGTTGGTGCTTATGGTTTAGGTCTTAGGGCCTAGCAGGAATCATAATTCTTTGGCATCTCTGGCCATTTGCTTGGTTTTCCTCATCCCTCTATGAAAATGAACACCTATTAAAATCCAGCGCAATCCTCACACCCTCAAACCTGAAACCTAAACCCTAAACCCTCTAAACCCAGTACCCCAAACCCTCAACCCTGAACCCAATGTATCCCCATTACAACCCCCAAATACCCTTCTACCCCCCTTTAAATAAGCCTAAATCTGAAACCGTGAACGCTTGAATCAAGAACCAGGCTCTCTTGCAGCCGAGACGGCCATGTTTCGCTTCTCCCCGATTGTGTACCGTTCTGGGAGATGGAAGTACCTGGTTTAGGATTTAGGGTTTAGGTTCGAACTTAGGGCAGTTTAGGATGCGTAGGGTTCAGGGCATAGGATTTGGGCTCACATGCCTCAGTGTGCGCCAAAGGAATTAGCAATGGACATCTTTTAAGACTGACCCTAAACCCTAAACCCTAAACCGTGTTTAAGAGTCGCTCGGGCAAAATTGGTTCTCATCCCAGGCTTCAGAATTGCGAGAAAGACACCAGGTGAATGCACAGGCTTACTTTTCAAGGATTATGGGCTCTACTCTACTTACGAAGCTCAAGAAACGCACACTCAGGATCTTAGCTAGAATTGGGGCTAGTATATGATTGTCGCATAATACCATTTGTTACGATTATGAGTCATAGTGTCACTACGATGACTATTACTCCTGGTAGGCCCCTAGACCGTAAACACTATAGTAATAGTATTCATCATCGTATTTCTTCCAAGGGGTCCATGTAGCTACATAGNNACATAGTATATACTTGGACCCTAAAATACTTATATAGGAACCCCTTTCGGCCCTAAGTTCATGCTATATACCTATGTTATTGCTATTCGGCCTGAGTGCTCCTTAGCTTCGGAAGCAAAGGCCAGGAACAGGAAGGTACGCACCCAAGAGAAACTTATAGTCCCCTTAAGTAGAT
>CAJNIZ010007738.1:294-15692 GCA_905231905.1 Symbiodinium pilosum
CCCCCCCCCCCCCCGGAAAGTAACCATGGCAAGATGCGCTAGGTCTGATATCAGGTGTAGGGCATAATTTGCCTCTTCAACTTGGTTCCTGACTATAACGATTTTGGAGTGTTATCATTCTCTGGTGAAACACCCATGAGAGGGCCACAGTGCTTGGGCCTGTTCGGGGAAATTCACTTTCTCAGATACCCATGTAGCAGCTGCACTTGAGGAGCACCATGTGCGTGTGCAATGTGCTGTCCAGGATCTTCCAGAACACTTGAAAAAGTGTAGCGTTTCTCGCTGTTGGTCTTCAAGGCCTGAAATGGTTTAGGATGGTCTAGGGGTTTGGGGCAACCCTAAACTCTAAACCCTAGTCCCTAAACCCTAGACCCGAACCCCTAAACCCTAAAACCTTTTCATCCTCAGGACAAAGGCTTGGAAGTGGAGAACGCTCTCATGGCTCCTTGGTCGGCTTGTGGCGCAGATGGAAGTTGGTAAGTGGAAGTTTCCTACAATTAGGGGTACCTTTGAAGGGGTTATATAGGGGTTCTAGAGGGATATGTAGGGATTTATAAGGCCTAGAGTTTCCCCAGATTGCGGGCACCTTTTTGGGGTTCCCTATAATAAGGATTCTTGTATTTTGGGATCTATATTGGGATCACTTTATTTTAGGGTTCCCTAAAAGAAGGATTCTAGTATTTGGGGTCTACATTTGGGTCGCCCTGTTTTGGGAAACTGCCATGTTGTGGGTCGGGGATTGTTTTCGTAACCACAATGCAGGAAATCCGGGGAGGGTATCGCGGGATGGCCATGTTCTAATTACATCCAAGCCGTTCTTGTAGGAGGACCCCCCGACCCTGGAATAGTGACTAGAACGGATAATAAGGATTATACGAGGGGCCTATGATATTCCTAGTATACCACTATTACTATTACTGGGTGGGGAATCGTCCTAACATATTCCAGACTTCGAGATTTCTTTTCATTATATTGCGTTTTAGATGCCGCCGCTCTCTGCCGTGTAGGGGGTAGCAAATTTGTTGGCTTCTGGGCCCCTCCAATTTGCACAATTTGTACAGAAGGGAGGAGTAGTTAACTTCCTCTTCGGTCAAGATGGTGTAGTGTCCTTGCCTCTTTGTAGACACTTGCCATTTGGGACGCCAGGATTCTCACTGTTGTCTCCTTTGTGGCTGTTGTACATTATCCACGCTGGTGAGGTTGCTGCTATTTTTCGTGATATTCCCTCACGGGACGAAAATGGTGAAATTGACTAGGTCCTCAGCACTAAGCTCGAAGCACTATCTCATTCCTTGGCCCAAAGTCGCTACTTTGGCATGCCTTTGAAGTTCATGCTGCTACCGTTCTGGAGAGCATGCTTGCCTTTTTTTTTCTCCCTGAACTCTAAACAGCAAACTTTTCAGACTGGTTGAATATGAGCAAAAGTCTAGTTTCCTAGCATCCTCCTTAGTAATCCCTATGTAATCCCCTACATAGGCCCCTTTCAGGAGTTTAGACTATAGCGCAATATAACCATAATAGGGAGGCCTTGCGATCCCATGGTTGTCGCCCTGAAATCAACTATAGTGTAAAGTCCTTAAAGGAGATTATATAGGGGAGTATTATCGGGCTTACTAAGGGGGATACTAGGAGTTTAGATTATGGGTCAAATGAGATCCTCATGTATATTTCTTACACACTTTTTGTCGAGGATGTTGAATTGAACAGCCCTCCTCTACGCAAAATCCTGCATGACTGCAAGTACCATGCTATAGCATATCAGGTCGTGCAGGGTTGCTCGTATCAACAAGGAGTGAGGCCATACTTGGATTTGGCATTTTGGTCCAAGCGGCTTGTCTTCGATGACTCCGGTCTATAGGCTTTATTGTTTGGGTTTGGGGGCTTCCCGATGTAGGGCCAGTGTTTCCGATCCCCGGCCCTTCTTCCAGGCTTCGCCACCACGACATCCATTTTGGAGGCGTGTCGTTGACACTTCTTGATGGCTAAGTTGGTCCAGATAAGCCAAAGTAGGTAATGACTGTAGGGCTCACGGTATGAACATTTTTAGACTTAGGGCCCCAGCGTATGTATGCTCCTAAGAACCTGGTTCTAGGCGGAACTACGAGTGGGTACCCCTTTTCTTCTGGAAACTATCATGTAAACGTTGTGGGCCAAGTCTTCTGGCGACAGTCCTGCATGTTACCTGTCCTCTTGGCCAATCTTTAAATTGTTTTGGGTTGTGCGCAACAACGCCTGAACCCTAAAACTTCAGCCCTAGAGCCTAAACCCTGAACCCGAAACCCTAAAGGAAAGTCCAAGCTACTGGACAACTAGGGTTCAGGGTGATCCTCTACATTTTTGTCTGGTTGCAGGGGAACTCCATCTCCCCAGCTACCGATAGGAATATCCTTCCGAACCTCCGAACTCCAATCCCCGAACCCTAAACCGGTGTAGGGTTTAGGGTTTAGGGGAGGTTTTGGGGGGGGGTTAGGGTTCATTGGCGCAAGGCTTGCCCTCCAGCGCTGTTTCGAAGCTCCTGGCCGGCATCGTTGGGCTACGTCCTTGGGCATTGCAGCTGACTGATTCGCCGGATTACATAGAGGTTGAGGGTTTAGGGCTTTGGGTTTAGGGTTTCAAGGGTTTACAGTTTAGATACCAGGGGTTTTATGGAGTGAAGTTAACGTTTATACAGGAGTCACATGTAGGGATGCAGAGGGTTTAGTGAGGGAATTATCGGGAATCAAACAGAGCACAAAATAGATGCTGGCTTATCCAGGGTTTCTTAGGGTTATGTAATGTACAAGCTTGAAAAACATCAATAGTATATACATATATATATATACACAATTAGATTGATGTGTACCCAAAGCCTTACTTCAGTGAGATGATGTGACCTCGGACTCTTACATACTTACGTTACAGTATGCTCCAAGACCCTATTTCAACGGTTTTTGCCCTGCAATCTACTGGTTTCGGGCTTTGGGATTTTCGGCTCGTCATATGTCACTCCGGATTCTGGGTTTGGCATCCGTAAAAAGATCTCAGCCACATAAGAAAGACCCTCCTCAACCAAACCGATTGCATCTGCACCCCTGCGTCATCCCTACCCAGAGACTCCTGTGTAGTTTCTTCTGGCTAGCATATAATGATCCCTAGCCCACAAACCCCCAGCGGTGGGTTCGACTCATTCGTCCCAAAAATCCTGTAAATCCCCATACGCAGCATAAACCTTTAAACCCCCGCAACCCCTAAACCATAGATCTCCGAAATTCCCAAGCCTAAGTTGCGTACCAGCTGTCAAGCCAAGGATGACGAACAGGGCGGTACTGGGCCACGGCTTTTGAGCTCCCTGCTGCTGGAAGAGAGGGCCCTTGGCCCAGAAGTAGGGGAGGAAGATTATGTGGAACGAAATGGGAACAACAATTTTGTGGCATATTGGGTGTAGGGTATAGGGTTAGGGCCTGATACAGGGATCTATCTTGTGGTCCCTGGTTCCTTTCATAATACACCGTACCTTAGGTCGGCCTTGTCATGCTTCTGGTGAGTATTCAAGACTCTACATTCCACCATCAAAATAAGCCCATACTCCATATAGGCACCTGCAAGCCCAGTTTCCAGCATGTTTCCCGTTTTCTTGTCCATTTGATTCTTCAGTGTTGGGGGATTTTATCCCCTAAGCCCCAAGCCCTAAACCCAAAATACTACACCTCAGACCATGGGGCAATAGCCGTACATAATCCCTTATTTACCCAAGCCAAAAACGCCTTATTTAGGGGGTTCATCTCCCTTTGCTTGTACATTTGGGTTTTGGCCTTTCGGATGTATAGTCCCCCTTAAGTAGATAGAATATGGCTTTAGGTATGTTATGGTAAGTAAGATCCCCATATACCACATATTCTATCTACGAAAGGGGGACTACAGGGTTTGAGGCTTCATTGTTTTTGGTTCAAAGGCTAGGGCTTAGCGTGACTGGAGTCGGCAGATGAATGGAATGCAGCGTCTGAAACATGCAACAGGGATCGATGGATCAAGTTGTGCATGACCCTCAAGCGTAATCCACTTTTGATCTGTAAAAAGTCCAGCAGGGTTAGTCCATCAGAGATGTCGAGATCCTGGACAACACCGCTAGCGAGATCTGAGGTCAGGGAGATGGTGCATGTCCGGGACTCAGCCTTCGTGTAAGTTAGGGCGCTTGGGAGATTTCGGAAGTGTTGGCACACTGTGCGCGGTGTGGCTTCAAGGTTTGGTAGGCTCTTCTTGCGTTGCGCTTGAGACTCGAGACCACAGCATCTCAGCAACTTGCTCTAGATTCTGGAATCCGGGGCTCTCCCTTTAGTTTACCGGACATCGTGGAGACATAGCAAGCTACCTGCTGGAAAGGGCAACCCCAACAGGTGGCTGGGAGGGATATGGCAGTTTCCCTAAATTGGGGGGACACTATTCTAGACCCCAAAATGATAGAATCCTTGTTATGGGTCCCCAAGAAAAGAAGGTACTCCTAATTTGGGGAAACCTTCATGCTGCTGGTGTAGTGTCCCCGAAGGATTGAAGGCAAGGCCTGCGAGCAACTGTTTCCCCTTCGTTATTCTATCCACCTACTTTGAGGGATCCTGGAGTTACCATAATTGATGGCCTTAGGTTTTAGGGTTTAGCCTTATGAATGGATATATAAAATATCACCCAATACCAAGGTCCCTCAAAGTAAGTTTGCATTGCGATGCGAGAAGCCGGCCACACGCGGAACATTGAAGAGTGGGTGAACTTGGCTTAGCCAGACCTAGGACCGTACCTTTGTGAGGCCCATAGACTGGGCTTCTGTTTATGAAACCTAAGGTAACTTACATACCGTACTTTGGAGTTTTTATGTACTGAATACAAGGGATTCCCTAGTACAGTACGTTTTCAAACTCATGCCAAATTCTGTAAGAAGCCCGTCAAAACCAATGTCTGGTGCTTGGAGGGTTGAGGGTTCAGAATTTAACGTCAAGGGTTAAGGGTTTAGGGTTAAGGGTTTAGAGCTTTGGGTTACAGGCCGGAATTATCTCCTTGAATTTACTTGGAGAGCGTCAAGGGAATTCAGTCGTAGATCAAGCAAGGGCATCACCGGGGGCATTCTGTGTCTTACAGCAGTCCCTCTGACCCTCAAAGTAGTATGGTTGTTTCCCAACATGACCCCAATATAGATCCCCAAATACCATAGTCCTTGTTATAGTGATCCCCAAAAGGGAACCCCTAATTTGAGAAACCCCCATATCTCAGCCAAGGTTCTGCCATGCTGGGGCCCAAGTCCTGTACCAGCCCTAAAGGGTCCAAGTACCCAATAACCAAATACCCCATATACTGCTTAGGGTTGGGGTAATCTAGTCCCCCCACAAGTATCTAGAATATGGGGTATATGGGGATTGTATTATGGTTTTGGGCACTTCCATATTCTATCTACCTAAGGGGGACTAGAATCATGCACTTACCCAAAACCTGTACTACAATTAGAATCAAAGCACAAGAACCCAATGATTGGGCACATGGACTCTGAGAGCAAGTAGAAAGGTTCTACCTTCTCAACTAAATTTGCGCAGGAAACGGGGGATGAGAGTCTGTAGTTTGAAGGGGTGAGGGTTGAGGCTTTCTGAGAGAGGGAAAGAGGGCTAGCAAAAGAAACGAGATTCAAGCTTGAACTTGGATTTGCGAGCTTGGGGGTTGAACATCCAAACAGAGCTTGCTTGGCATGTCCCATTTCTAGTCGCAAATGATGCGCGGGATACCTGCACGATTGCTTCTTACAGATTAGGGTGCAGGCTTATAAATTTGAAGCCTGAGACTGTGCGAATAGTTTCCAGAAATTTGAGTTCCGGTTTTGCTGGTTAGTCCAAGTGACGCGGATCATATGTTGAAGTCTATGGGGCAGACTCCCCCCTCTTGCAAATACCCACAGCCCGTTGTCCCTGGCACTGAAGCTGGAGTTCGCAACTTCTCTACTTACTGGTTGTCAATAGGGAATATGGAAATATGATCTGTACAAGGCCCCTATGTACTGTATTCCTTTATTCCTTACCCTAAACCCTACGTATCACCCATATATATATATATATATTCCCTATATAGCATGTTCCCAAATTCCCTACATGCCCAAAGCCCTTGACCCGAAACCCTGACCCTTGAACCCTACCGTACCCCCAGTGTAAGTTTCTGCTCCAATTCCTTATATGCGAGGTTTCCCACTTTGGTGTCTCATTTTTATTCCCTAGAAGACTAGGTGCTGTGCTGTACTTGGTACCTATAACCTATAACTGGCCAATACTTTCAAGAACAACCCCTAGCGCCAGCCTGAAAGAGAGCGCCAAGCCGAAGAAGCCTTGCCCTATTGGGGGATTGGTAGGGAACGGGGGAAAATATATTGGGATTATACAGGGAAAGGGATTTAGGGGTTTAGGGTTAGTAGGGAATAAAGGAACATATTTTATGGGGATTTTGTAGAGATGAAATTCCCTTATTCCCCATAAGCCCCATTAGGCTGCGCTGGTCGTACGGGTTCAGCTTTGAGGCCTCTGAAGTCCCAGTTCATCAGGTTCATGCCATGTATAGTCCCCCTTAAGTAGACAGAATATGGCTTTGGGTATATCGTAGGGTTTGGGGTCTAGGGTTTAGGGTTTAGGAATAGAATATGGCTTTGGGTATATTATAAGAAGATCCCCATATACCCCATATTCGATCTACCTAAGGGGGACTATAACCCTAAACCTGAATTGTAGTTTCCAGCGTCTTTTCCATTATCCGTATATAACCTTCTATATTCTATCTACTAAAGGGGGGACTATATCCTAAACCCTAATGCCTAAACCCCAAACCCTAAACCCAGCTCCGCCAAGGCCAGCAGTTCCAGCGAGGAATTCAAGGCAGTGGGGCAGCAACGTTCGGTGCCAAGGGCGCTGCAAGCTCTGCGGATACCTTGCCTTGCCCCACTTTACCAGTAAATGGGGAAATATTGTCCTTACATAATCCTTCTACAATATATTACCAGTAAGCAGCCTCCAAAAGGAGCCCATTTGGCTGTTTTATGCTGTTAGCACCTCCCCCGACAGAAGTTCAGATCTCGAAGGCATAGAAGTCAATAATGTTTCCAAAGATAGGGGACCCCAATATAGACGCCCAAATACTATAGTCCTTATTATAAGGGCCCCCAAAGTGGTACCTGTAATTTTGGGAGACCCCCCTAAGAGCAGTTCCTGGTTGGGGGCTTGCGTGCGGGATCGCCCAAGTGCCGCTGTGTTTCTGGTGTTGTGGGTTATGAAAGTTTTAGGCCCGGTTCTCCTGCAAAACCTGCTTAATCAGCAAATGCCGCATACGGATCAAACAAGAATTGACTGTAGGCGTCTTTGGGGCGAGCGCACTAAACTGCGCCTTGAACCTTACAGTAGTTGATGCCATTCGAACCGCGCATTGTCGCCTGATGCTGGCCCCTGTAGAAGTGTCAGTGTGAGCTTAGGCTGTATCTCAATTTCTGCTGCTCCATTTGTCCGGCTAGAAGCCTTCACCCATGATAATACGGAGCCCGCATGCAGCCTCGTGTTGTCAAAAAGGATTGCCATCTTTACGGGGAGGGTTGGGGACATTCAGGAAAAGTGGCTATGCTGTTCCGGGCTGAATGCAGAGACCTTCATTTGATGCAGTATTTCCCCATAGCCCGTATAGACATAAAACACAATTTGCCCCCAAATCCGTTTTGAACTAAACTGGCTCATACGTTTTGCCCATCTATCTGAACCGAAACAGACAAAACAAGGGCCCAGAAGCCCGTAATAAAAGGACAAAAAAGGCCCGAAGCCCTAAACATTTGTTCTACATACTTGGGGGGTGCCAATCTAGTGCTCAACCCTTTGTCCTCGTATGTAGGCTACCCCAGTCATAAAGTAAGGTTTAGGGTTTAGGGTTATAGGCTCTCGTTTGATGAGCTATAGTCTGGGTTAGACAGGGGATTGTATAGGGAATTATTACAGAGCTTTTTATTAAGGGGCCTACTCGTAGTTTAGATTAGGGCTCAGATGTAGCCGTCAAATTCACGGCTTGGGGTTTTAGGGGTTAGGGTTCAGGGTTGAAATTTCAAGTTGGGCTCCAGAGCCCCGACCCTCATCCTTGACCCTGATTAACACCTTAAGTCCTAAACCCCAAACCCTAGATCCTTGAATCCCTAAACCCCAAACGTATTGTTGGAAGTACCTGGACCTCAAAAGTAGGCAAGACGCTCAAAACATGGTCTGGAAGACAATTTCCTACTGGTTTGGGGGGAGTCCAGGTAGCTACTTAGTATCATGCACCCTCTTAGTAGTGCTTAATACAGGTCTTGCGGCCACATCGCAGATGCCGGATCGCGAGGCCCATCAAGGTTCAGAGTTCAGGATTTTGGGGTTTAGGGTTTGCTTTGGGGCTTCGGGTAATCCTGAACCCCTCTCCCAGTCCCTGGGCCCTGGACTCCCTTCAAATCGTCAACTGGAGTTGCTTCAAACAAATCCTTATCCTTCCCTAGAAGCCCAGGTACCCATATAGTAGGTTCTTGGGTTATAGATAGTAGAAGTTTATATAGGGACCCAAGGACAGGGACCCAATACATAGGTAACTGGGCTTCTTGGGGGCCCCTTCGTATCCTATCCCTCCTTCGGTCGCCAAAACTAAAACCCTTCTCACCAATATGATGCTAACAGGTCCTGTTTTGAGAACCGCCCCCAAATCCATGAATGCGATCCAGAACCCTAAAGCCCTAAGCCCCTAAACCCTAAATCGGTCAATGCGATCCAGAATCCTAAGCCTTAAACCGCTAACCCTAAACCCGAAATTGGTCAAGGCAATGCAGAAGCCTAAAGCCCTAGACCCCTAAACCCCTAAACCCTAAACTCTAAATGTGTGAATGCGATCCAGGTCAGTTTGGCATCCACTGGAACCCTGGTCTGACAAAGCAAGCTTGTCCTGCTTTGGTTGCACAAGTATTCTGACCAGCTATAGGCTTAGAGTTAGGGTTTAGGGTCCAAACTCCTTAAAGGGGGTCATATAGGGGAGTAGCATCGGTGTTATTAAGGGGATACTCGGAGTTCAGAATATTGCTCTTATGGTGGTTAGTAGGGAATAATGGAATATACTATAAATGTCGTAGAGATTATATTCGCCAGGAAGAGGCTGTTGCCTCAGGACAGTGACTAGGTTTTGTGATGCCTTGTGTGTGTAGAGGATGAAGATGGGCCTAAGCGGAATTCTTGGTTGGGCAACTTTGCGGTGTTTTGGTTGCTTTGGGGTTTAGGCACCAAAGACCTTGACATACGGCTCAGCTGACCTCCAACTGCGTTTTAGGCCAAATGCGGGTTTTATCCACGATCAAACATAAGTCCTGCAGTATCTTACTCTACTATGGTCTTAGAAGTCCCCACATATAGATATGCACGTAGGTATATATATATATATAAATGGTTTAGGGTCATGCAGGACTGCGTCCAAAGTTATGTAACCATTGGTCTAAGGAGCACCACATCGCATACCGGCTTTGTGGGCAGTGCTCTACGCGTGGATCTCAACAGGGCTTGGGGTTTGCATTCAAGCTTCCTGGGACGTAGCACTTCGCAACCACTCCAAGTCCTGAGCCCTGAACCTTATACTTTTAGCTAGGAATGCCTTTTATCAGGTTACTGCTGCTTGTGGGTCTGGTTTAGCGGTTGGAAGTTGATTCAAAAGTAAACCCTGCTTGAAGGTTAATGGGGCTTAGAAACTACATCTATTTGGGGTCTGGGGTAATGCGTTTCCCTTATGCAGCTTACTCATCTGCAAGCACCTTTGGTACTGCCACATGGGATTTCTTATATTGGGCCCCCTATTATGGACAACTCATATGTTTTTTGCTGAGAAATTCTTGCGCTCCTCCTAGTACTACTTCCACTCCTCCTCATCATAGATCTCACCCGCCCAAAGTCTTAGGACGCACAGGAGTTCCTAAACCCTAAATCCTGCCATTACATGTTTTGCTTGTGCAGAGGCGCTGAGGCTTTCTACGTCTTGCATCCAGAGCTTCGAGGCAGCAGAAAGAGCCTTGCGCGGCTTTGTGAGGATGATATGGGGGTTTCCCAAAACCATGCATTCATGATGCGGGATGACATGCGGCCCGATATTGGAGAATCAAATGGACAACAAAATAGAAAGTACAATGGAAACCGCGATTATCAAAAGCTTCGGGTTTCCCAAGATGAGGGCTACCTTTTCTCTCGAGCCTGCCTAAGAAGGATAAGAGTATTTTGGGGCGGGGATTGTAAGAAATTTGCAGAGGTTGCAGCGGGATTGTTGCCAGATTCTCTCATACACAAGCAAGAAAGCTGGAAGCCCTAGACTCGCGGCCCTGCTGATGACATGGTTGAGGGTTCAGGGTTTGGGTTGAGGGCTTCCGGGCAGAGCCAGGTATGCATGAAGCCCAAACCGTTGGAGCTAAAGCAGGTACATTTTCTCAAAGACTGATTGAAACTCACATTAGGCGGCGTTAAATTTGACTGTCATATGAATGGGGCCCCGCAGCCCGAAACGCTAAACCCTAAACCCATGGGAGTTTTCCGAACGGCCCTGCTGAAATCCTGAACACGGGCCCCTTGCAATCCTCTATGTTCTAAACCCTACAAACTTAAGCCTTCAACCCTAAACCCTTGCTCCCTCCACTTGCACACCCTGTGAACCCACACTTTGGCGCTTGCTTTGGGTGTGCGCACGCTTTAGAAGCAGGACTCGGGTAAAGCTATATACGTGAAGACACACTTAGAGAAACCCTGACATGGGGTTGCATGTTGGGTGGAGGCAGAGCGGTGGAATTAGGGTTTATGGATTAGGTATGGAGGTTTAGGGGTTAATTAGGGATGAGGGTTTAGGGATTAGGGATGAGGATTTAGGCATTAGGTCTTAGTCTTCAAGTTTAGGATGTAAGGCTGTAGGTGCGGTTGAAGGCTTCTAACTGTTGCAACAAGCGACTTAGAAGTGGGGTAAGTCCAGACATGCTGGTCTGTATAGAAATCCGCTTCGACTCGGCTAACTTTCAGGTTACGGATCAAGACAAGATGGGCAGATACATGGAGCCTTTGGGGGGCACAAGCAGGGGGCCACAGGCCGACTCCTGAGTTCTTCAGATTCCATTGGCTATGGTCCCCCTTGACCTTGGGTATATTCGTCTAATAATATCCCAATATACCCCATATATTCTATCTACTTAAGGGGGACTATATCCCATTCTCCCAATTGGGTAGCCTTCGACATCCACGTCGACGAATAATGCTTACTTTGGGCCCTCTAAGGTATAAACAGTACCCTAAACCCTCAACCCCTAAACCCCTAAACCCTAAACCCTAAAACCCTAAACCCCTAAACCCCTAAACCCTAAACCCCTAAACCCTAAACTCGTACGTACTTTGCGTTACTTGGAGGCCTGGAACCTAGGGTAAACGCACCCTTCAAAAGATAAGCCCTCAGCTCTGGACTTGGAAGCCTATATGTTAGGTGGAGCCACCACCCAGTAATGGTGACTAGATAATAGGAAGTACATTAGGGTCCTCTTATAGTCCTATTATACCACTATTACAGGGTGGGGGGGGTCATGAGCTTTCGTCTAAACTCCTTAAAGGTGGTTATATAAGGATTCTAAGGGGGACTACTATAGGGCAGGGAGATACTTGGAGTTTAGACTCTAGCTCATATGTCCTAAACCTTCAACGAAGCTCTAAGTTCTTACCTCCAAGCAGTAATTTCCATATTCTTCTCGAATTAATTTTATACCTGAGACCTTAAGCCAGGGCGCCCCTTATTTCGTGAACTTTCAGTGCACGATGTCGCCGCAGGAGCCTCAGTGAGGGGTCTCTCACAAAACCCTAAACCCTCTAAACCCTAAATTTAGGGGTCTCTCACAACAGGAGTGCTCTAACTAGGCACCCTGCGGTTACTAGAAGTTACCTGATAGGAGCTTTCACTTTCTGGTAGGTAAAAACCTTTTGAACCAGATGAAATTATGCTTCTACCAGGGTTGCAGGGAACTCATGAGATTAGGGTTTAGGCTTTAGAGCTTGGGGTTTAGAGATTAGGAGGGGTTCATGGGGGTCCTCATTTAGTACTAGGCCGCTGCCATTTCGAGAGCCTCGCATTTGACTTGTCTCATTTGTTGTCATAGCAATCAGGTGAAGTCTACCGTGCATACCCTGTCCATTGTCCGACTCGCATATTGTTTGCTTGTTTTTTTGTTTTGGCAAGTTAGTCATTTCCTCTCTCTCTCTCTCCCTCTCCCTCTCGCTCTCCATCTCTCTCTCTCTCGCTCTCGTGCTCTTTCCTTCTCTCCCTCTGTCTCTTGCGCTGGCCTTCTCTTGGTGCTCATAATTGTTGGTCATTACTGCAACAGGGGCCATGACTGTTCGGGACATGCAAGAGGGCGGAGTCTACCATCAATGGAAGTTTCAGGGGACTGGGTAACTATTACGGCTGAGCTTACAGCCCTACAAAAAAATTGGGGGTAACTTACAGAGTAAAGGGACCAGGACTATACGGTTATACGCCAAGCTACCTTTAAGTTGCAGGAACACCCAAATTGATCCCCAATTGTGCAAGTAGTTGCCTGTCAACTTTAAACTTTGGCTATATGAGCTATAGTCCAAACTCCTTAAAGGGGGTTATACAGGGGATTATATAGGGGACTACTATAGGGTTATGCTCGGGGATACTAGGGGTCTAGACAAAAAAGCCTGGCTTTTTGAGAGGGGTGGGGGGTTTATGGGGGGTTCAGTTTAATCAGAGTTCAGCAGTAAGATTAGGCCGACCTCCCTGCTTGGTAGCCTCATGCTGCTAAGCAGGTCCTCAAACGTAGTCATCTGAGAGCTATGTGTGGGAGCTGCCCGCGAAACCAGCCGCACCGTAGTCTCCACGAACACGAAGGGTCCAAATACATATACATGCTCACAACCTGTACCATGACTACGGCTACCCAATCCCACGTACCTAAGTATTGGATACCTGGACGCCTTGGGGAAAGGAATTTGTTGCCCTACGTTGACCTTCCAATGCAATCTCCGGGTACCAACATTCCTGCATGATGGTCAGTATACTACAGTTTTTTAGGCTTTGCATGAGTTGTAGTGTGAATAGTAGGTCGTAACAACCTTGGGGTGTCCAGGAAGACCTCAAGGCTAAACCCCTGCCTTTTCACACTTCTCTCACTAGAATGCATGTACATGTACGTATGCGCACGCAAATATGGGGACATTTGTATATCATCTATGAATGCGAATATGCACCCTCCTTCACTGATGCATATGTTTTCGTAAGCACGCTAGGCACATCATGCGCAAAATGTGTCTTGCATCTGCCAAGCGGTACGCGACAAAAGGCCTACTGGAACCCAAAACTAGATGGAGCCACACACAGCGCCTTGTTGAAAGAACAGGAAAATTTACAGGGCCCTCCACGGGTTCCATATTAGCTGGGGAGAGGATGAACTTCAACCTTTACAGCCTAAAACCGACAACTTCAACCCTAGACCTTGAGTCATGTATCCTGGGGCCTACAACTAAGTTACTGGTGCTTAAGGAGGAGTGGAGGAAAGATTTATGGGGAACCGTTGTAACTAGGCCCTCAAACCCTAAAGTCTAAACAGTTAGGGCATAACCTAGGATTCTTCTAGGAATGAACCCCCATTCTTTCTTGAAGTAAGGCTAACAGCGCTCAAGCCCCGGTTGTGGCACGGGAGCCAGAACAGGCCTTCTTGCCTCGGGTTGAATTAAGGCGTAAGGTTTAGGGCAGTTATAAAGGCCTGGATGCAAAAGAGTTTGGTTTGTTAGGGGTTTAGGGTTTTTTGGCTTTGGGATTCAGGGTGTAGGATCTCAGGCTTGCGGCTTAAGAGTTTTGAATTTAGGGGTTTGGGGGGCTGTGGGTGTAGGGTTTTTATCGCTTAGTAAACTTTGGGTTCATGGTCAGGGCTTTAAACTTTGGGTTCAGCCCTTTGGGGTTGGGTTTTGGGTCAGGGCTTAAGCCCTAAACCCTAAACCCTAAACAAAAACCACTTACCAGACACGGACGTGACCCTCACGTTGGTTACTTAGGGTTTAGGGTTTAGGGTTTAGGAACAGTTGGACAATAGTCAGAATATGAGCTAGAGTCTATAGTCTAAACTCCTTAAAGGGGATCGTATAGGGGATTACATAGGGGAGTATTATAGGGGTTATTAAGGTGGCTAGGAGTTTGGATCATAGTCCTAACATGAATATGTAGAACTCTTAATGTGCCCCCTGTTATAGACTGTTATCGGGTGGGGGCAGTACCCAACCCTCACCCGCCATGAGAAATCTGCATTCCTGGAGCATCAACTCGTGGACAAAACGGACCATGGAATGGACAGTGGGTTTTTATATGTGTCAAGGGTTGAAGGTTTAGGGTTTAGGGGTTTAGGGTTTAAGGTTTAGGGTGTTCATAGGCAGCGCATCGCTGTTCGGAGTGTAAACTCTCAAATTAGGACACCAGTACAGGCATATGATACTGTTGGGGCTCATTTTAGGTTTGGGCAGTGCCAAAAGCCTTTTATTACCTGGAAGGGACTCGTTCTGGGCTAGTTTTGCTACCCTAAACCTAGACCCTAAATCGTCCTTCGAGATTCAGATGTCTCAAGCCTCTATTCTAAATGCTCCGGCCCTCTCAATCCCTATACTAATGCGGAGCCAAGCCAGGTGTCATCTCCAAATCTTCATAGATTGAGCTGCTGCATAACCACAGCTCTGGACCAGCTTTTGCATGTGGCTCAGTCTTAGTCAGTGGGCCACGACGGCAGAGCTCAGAAAAAACTGACTGAGTGGTGAACCCATGTTCTGGTACAGTACTTTGAGGAGCTAGGAAGTTTACTACAACCTCTTGATATGCAGAGCATGCGTTAGTCTAAATTCTTTATAACCAGGTTCCCCAATCCATTAGTAACCCCAGGGTCCACAAGGTAGTATCTGTAGGACAGTCCTATGACCCAGCTTGGCGGTGGTTGAAGGCTTACGGCTTAGGGAGAGTGCAGCACAAGCCTTCTGCCTTAAACTGCGCAGTACGCCCTAAACCCCAAACCCGCAAATCCCAACTAAGAAACCATGTTGGGGCCATGTTGTTTTGGGACCTGAACCCCAAACCCTGTAAGCTCAAAATCCTAAACACTACATTCTGCAAGCCTGCATCCTAAGCATTAAGCCCTAAGCCCTGAAGATCTCAAGCCTAATTAACTTGAGCCACAAACTCAATACCCGGAATCCTTTTTTTGGTACCTCCAACAAGGGACTCCAATTTGCTTTCCTAAACCCTAAAACCCCAAAGTCAGGCCCAAGAGCTTCTGGCCGCTTGCCTGCGCGGCGCAGGTGGAAGTGCCAGGGGCGTGAGGGCGGGGGGCCGGGGGGGGGGGG
>CAJNIZ010007739.1:242-11536 GCA_905231905.1 Symbiodinium pilosum
GGAACCAGTACATACGATCTCAGCGCGCCAAACGCGCGAATTCGTAATTAATTTCTCTAGTCTTCTGTAAGAATCTTTGCGTGCATCTCGCATGGATTGTCCGCAGACTGCTTGCATAAATCGCCCAGACAATTCGCTGCGATTTGGGGTCGCAAGTGCAAATCGTTGCTTATTTGCTCTTCTCCAAAGCTTCGGAACGCAAATCGCGCGATTTGGGTTTTAAGGGCCAAATTGCAGCTGAAATCGCTGCTTGTGCTGCCTTCAAGACTTTGATGAAAGCCCCTGTGACCAACAAAGTGCATGAGAGATGCCTAGGGCTTAGGGCTAGGAGATCGGGCTCTCCGCCAAACACCTCAAACTTTGTCTGCATGGGGGTGGTACATGCAGGAAGCCGGCCCAGCTGCTTCCCCCCCCACCCCATGGGCTCAATGGCTTTCTGCGGAGCCGCAGCGCAAGGGTTGAAGCGTTTGGTGGCGGGGATAGTGTAAGCGGCTGGAGCAAAAAAACCGAGAACCCAAAGGCCACGAACCACCCAACCCACAGCTGGTTGTTCGTGGCGCAGGCGATGTAGTGCTGCTGGCAGGCGTGTATTATGGGGTATTAAGCGGTATCAAGCGGTATTACGGGGTATGGGATATTATGAGGTAATAAAGGATTATGCAGTATTACACGGTATTACGGGGTAGTATGGGACGTTATGGGGTATTATCGGGTAGTATGGAGTATTATGGGGTATTATGGGGTATTAAGCGGTATGACAGGTTAGTATGGGATATTATGGGGCATTAAGCGGTATGGGGTAGTATGGGGTAGTGTGGGGTATTATGATAGGGTATTCTGGGCCCTTATGTGGAGGAATTGTTGGGTGCGGGCCGAAAGACCCTGGTTCGCAAACACTACCCCCCCATGTTACAAAGCCTTATCGCGGCAACTTGGACATGAAACCTGCAGTTATCCCCATCATTGATCTGCTTACTGTTCGCGTGTAGGGGAGCATTAAGGGCCTACTCTATTAGTAGATAGAGCGTTTTCAATCTAACCCTTTAAACCCCCAAAACTCGGGCATTATGGGGTATTATAGGGTATAATGGGGTAGTACGGGGTAGTATGGGGTAAAATGGGGTATTTTGGGGTAGTATGGTGTATCACCCCCATATAATTCCTTTCAAAGAGCTTACGCTTAGTGATGACTTGCGGCCTGACAAAATCATTTAGCCTGACTGGGTCTTGTCATGTTCATTATAGCGCAGAGCTTATGGGGCTTAGTGTTGAGAGGTCGGCTGAATGATTTTTTGAGGCTTGGGAAAAATAATTTAGCATGGTCTGGGTTCTCCAACATTCTTCGAAGGGCCCTTTATGGTGGTCGAAGGTAGAAATTTTGGAAACCGCTCCCAAGTTGGTCCTTTTCGTAGGGGTTTTGCTGACGCGAAAAATGATGTGGGGGGGGCCCTTAAGAAGGGTCATAATCATAATCTACACTCCTGATATCCCACCTCATAGGCCTTATGATATAAACCCATAAGTTTACCCTGCATGATTTTTTCGCGCCCGGCAAAAATCACCTAGCCTGGGGTCCTGTTGTTCTCATAGTAGCGCAAAGCTTTTGGGGCTTCGCGTTGAGAGGTCGGCTGAATGATTTTTTGAAGCCAGGGAAAACCGTTCAGCATGCTTTGGGCAACGTCTCAGCACTTAGCCAAAGCTTGTGCGCTATAATGAGAATGACGAGACCCAGTCAGGCTAAATGATTTTGTCAGGCCGCAAGTCATCACTAAGCGTAAGCTCTTTGAAAGGAATTATATGGGGGTGATACACCATAATACCCCATAATGCCCCCGAGTTTTGGGGGTTTAAAGGGTTAGAATGAAAGCGCTCTATCTACTAATAAAGTAGGCCCTTAATGCTCCCCTACGGTACACGCGAACAGTAAGCAAATCAATGATGGGGATAACTGGAGGTTTCATGTGGCCGTTAGCTAACCTAGCGCATGCTAGATGCTTTTTCCCAGGCCTCCAAAAATCATTCAGCCGACCTCTCAGCACTAAGCCCCATAAGCTCTGCGCTATAATGAGAATGACAGGACCCAGTCAGGCTAAATGATTTTGTCAGGCCGCAAGTCATCACCAAGCGTAAGCTCTTTGAAAGGAATTATATGGGGGTGATGCACCATACTACCCCAAAATACCCCTTTCTACCCCATACTACCCCGTGCTACCCCATTATACCCTATAATGCCCTATAATGCCCGAGTTTTGGGGGTTTAAAGGGTTAGAATGAAAACGCTCTATCTACTTATAGAGTCGGCCCTTAATGCTCCCTAACGGTACACGAGAGCAGTAAGCAAGTCAGTGATGGGGATAACTGGAGGCTTCATGTGGCAACTGGCCTTTTGTGCACCCACCCGAAAGCAGCAGAGCCCGCAAACGAGCTACTCAGGATCCAGTAAGAACCAGCGACTGTTGCTAGTCCGGAAGCTGCTTTTGGCGTGTCCGTGCCCCGCATGGTTCGCGGGCCTTAGGCTGCAGGGACCCTGCAATAATGCCGCATAATACCCCATACTACCCTATAATGCCCCAGAATATCCCATACTACCCCGTACCGCGTAATACCGCTTAATACCCCATAATACCCCATAATACCCCAAAATACCCGAGTTTGGGGAAAAGGGGGGTCCTTGTTGAAGATTGCGTAGGCCTAATTTTGAGACTCCCACGTCGGGCCTCCTACTAGTCTGAATGCGCTGCGCACGGGTCACGGCTCAGCAAGTGCACTGATAACGCCTCCGAGGAGTTCGAGTGCCCCGCGCACTCCGCAACTCGGCACAGAACTACGCATCGTCGAGGATGCTTGCAGAGGAGCAGCAACAAAGGTCAAGACGTGGCTGCCAGAATTGCTCTAGTTCTTGGATATCAAAAGCTATTAGCAGGACCAGCGTTGATACCTGGTATGGTTATGCGAAAGTTGGAAGCTGAGTAGAGGGGCCCATGGGAAGCTTTACTTAAGGGATCTTACAAGACCTTAGACGGGTCTAGAAAAGCTGAAGACTCTGGCGCTAACCCTGTAAAGCTGCCAGTTGCGGTGTTCCTCACGTCCGGCTAAACATGCCATTTCAGGCCCTGTGCACTTGACCTGTTGACAAATTCAGCACCCTGAAGAAGGTCTGCACGTCCTGTTCAATCACCGTTTTCCTCTTATGGTGGCTGGCAAGGAGCTGTGCTGCAAATAACACATGCGTAAGGTAAGCCTCAGCGGCGTGCTGCAAGGTTTCCAAAGCAGCAAAGCTCATCCGCAAAGAGCGGTCACTGCTTCGTGCCATGCGCCACTCGTCCTGTGAGGAGCGAATGGAAGTTTCCGCTGTGACCGCTGCTGACATACTGATTGCATGATACTGGCTAGGCTAATCGCGACATAAGCAAGACCAGCATGGAGCTAATCGCCTGCGGCTGCAAGGGAGTGAACGGCACCCAGGGACTTGTTGCCATCGGAATCCTGCACCTCGTACTGGCCATCATCCGTCTGAGCGGTGATCAAGCCAGTCCTTCCATCTTGAAGCTTGGCGAACTGACTGGCCTCAACTGAGATCAAGAGATTATCGACTTTTGCGTTTATGTTGTGGACATTATACTGAAGTTACCTCCAACGAAAATCCAAACTGGTCCAATGATTTTTTGAATTTGCCAAAGAATCATCTGCCATTGGCAAAAGCTGCTGGATCCAAAGTTAGACAACAAGGACCACCTGAATAGTTTGTAGGGCATCGCTTCTTTAAACCGCATCTTGGCACTTGCAGCTGCTCGTGCGAATGGATCCCTGAATAGTGAGTAATCCCCAATCCCTAAGAATACATACCCCCAACCCCTAATAATGAATACCGGAGATATTGGAATGGGGATTAAAAGCTCATACTCTCGGAAATTCTCTAGCAGCTGTGTTGTGGCAAGCTTTACAGCGTGTCTCTGCCAGAAACTGAGAGGGGGACATTGTGGCAAGCGACGTCGCGGTCGAGGTCCAGTCCAGCGTAGAACATAATTCGTCGTGGTCTGGATAGAAGCTATGTGAGGATTGGCCTAAATTATAAACAGTTCCTAAAATGAGAAATTACCATAGGGATCTGCCTTATACAACAGAGACCCCCATAGAAGGACCCGTACTATAATGATTCTAGGGTAGTCCCAAACGATTTTTCTGGTCTCCATAAAATTCATTTGAGAGCTTCCTCTTTTGTGTGTAGGTGCGAGTACTTCCATACCCTGTACAAATACCCGTCCATGACGCGAAATCGCTGCGATTCGGGCCTTTGCCAAATCGCAGTAAGTTGAACTCGCCGCGATTTAAGCAACTAAGAGCCATGGTCTAAACTCCTGGTATCCCTCTTAAGAACACCTATAATGGAGAATCAAATGGAAAAGAACGTGGAACATGACGTGGAACATGAAATTATGAGGGGATTATAGGGGTTGTGGTCTAGACTCTTAGTATCTTAATAACCGTTGCATACTCCCCTATATAATCCCCTGTATAAGCCTCCTTAAGGAGTTTAGATTATGGCCCATTATGGCTCATATGGAAGAGGCACGTATATCACGAACCGCAAGGAGTTCGGGAATTACCTGGTTATAGTGCGGGGATTATAAACAGGACTGTTGGGGTGTCTTCTTGTATGCGTTCTATAAGCATAATTCTGAAAAATCAGGTGAAACCAGTATGTACCGTTTGTACCTTGCAGCCCAAGTTCTTCCCCAAATGGGGCCGTGGTTGGAACGTCACGGGAGAAGGCTTTCAGGATCCCTACTAAGAACCGGAAAGTCAAGGTGTTGGGGATGTGAGCAAATGGCCCTGCTTGGGGACTTCTGCCAGCTAAGACTTTTTGCCAGAGAGCTTCAACCTTTGTGTATAGTCATAGGCCCTCAACACAAACCCCTAAACGATAAAACCTAAGCCCTAGACCCCTATCTTCTCCCATGGATGCACTTGAAGGCATGGCTCTGAGACCCCCTGATGCAAGCAACTGTCGAATACACCTCAAAGATGCTCATGGGCTGGGTTATTCCCCCTTACAGTAGCTGTTACCACAAGGGGTACTAGGAATTATAATAGCCCCTTAATACGGCCCCTTTAAGGGCAGTTACTGGGCGGGGGAATGACCCAACTCATGGGCAAGGAGTTACAGACGGGGGTTCAATGTTCACTTGCAAATGTGGAGGCGTGATCTGGGGGGAAGCCATTGCTCAGTGGTTCCCGTCATCACCCAAAAATCACGTTTTTCCTGCAAGCCCTACCTACACCCCAACAATACGTAAAATAATGGCCTTCATGGCGGCTATTATGGGTTTAGGGCTATTATTTTACATACTTTTGGGGGTAAACCCTAAATCCATTGGAGTGCCATAAGGGCTTAAACCTTGGCAGGGATCTAAGAGGTACACGTACCTAACCCTAGAGATCGAACAGCCCAAGGTAAGAGTTTGAACGAACGGCAAGCAAAGCAGGCAATATTCATACTCTGGGAATCTCTTAAGAACTATCAATATAATTTGAAATCTATTCAGCGTACCCTGTATGAGACATCTTGGTAATAGTTAAGGCTTCTGCATTAAACTTGTAGCCACAGAGTAACCTCAGGCCTCTAACACACTAATTGGAGAAGACCCAGGTCCTTTTGAGTGGCTGCAACGCGCTGGAGGATGCCGCTCTTCATCGACGCGTTCGTGATGTTCCTCAGTTACTTCTGAGCTGTTCCGTCAGCATTCCCTGCTAGGAACCAGCGATATCCTGATTAGATGTGAGTGTTCTGAATTATGCACAGCTTGGTCGAAATTATTCATTGCAAAAGGAATCGGGGGTCCTGATTCGTTCGAAGTGGCATGTGTTTAGGTGGCGAGCCTGTGGATTACAAGAAAACCCCACATTAAGTAGAGGCATAGGTCAAGCTTCTCAGAGGGCTCTGTACAGCTTCAATGTAGATGCAAAGGTTGGCTCTGATGCATTTCTTTATCATTGTCGCACGCTTTGGTGTATCGATCGCATGACATGAGTAGATCGTGAGGTTAATTGCGCTAAAGCCGATCACAGCATCAAAGAGCGATGACCTTCCACTTTCTCCCTCACTCTCAACCAACAAACAGCACAATAATCTCTAGTTAGCTGACACACATCCGCCAACAAATCGCATGGATGACTTTCTCAGGTGGACTCTTCTAGGAGTTTGCTTCTGATGCTAAGAGCATGAAGAATACCAATTAAGTAGGAGACGCGGTTCCTTCACACGTTCCCACCTGTCCGGAGTTAGTAAATCCTGCACAGGCTTCGCAGACTCCATCATCCCATAGTGCATTGCAACGTAAACCCTAAACCCTAAACCCTAAAAGGTTTAGTGTCTAGGATGAATTGGAAAGCTAGCGACGAGCCCGGTGCCCTAAACCCTAAACCCATAAGAGTAGCGTTTTTTTGGTGGTTAAACCCAGTAAGATTATATTCCTCAAATGAAATACTATACCCCAAAAGGAGGCTAGAATCTTTCTCTCTATTGGGTACCATAGTATCCCCCAAAAAATACTACTCATAAGAGGACAGCCTTGCAAGCAAAGGATTACGGTGCGCTGCAGGCTTATACCAACATGCGATCAGCTACGGTGTATGGACCGGTGCCCTGTGCCTGCATGTAGTGTGGCGTCAGATAGCCGGCCACATCCCCTGAAAACCAAGCGCACCTTCAGGATCTATGTCAGAAAGTCACTAGAACATAGAACCTTTCAGAGAATGCCTTGAAACCCTGGAGACAGAAAACCCGGACTGATTCCAAAGGGGCAATGCAAAGGCGTATGGAGACGATTTCGTCCACTAAGTCTTCTGATCCGGATAGCACTGAAGCCCCAAAGCCTTTAGACACGGAATTGGAGCCACACACCCTCAATACCTAAACCCCTAAACCTCAAACGCTAGACCCCTAAACCCTAGACCAGGCTCAGCATGGCAGATGCCATGTCAGAAGGCACGGCCCCATGCCACGACAGCAGCGACGCCTTTTTAGTACTAATATTACTAGTTACTAGTATGTGAGTACTATTACTACTATTCTTACTACAACAAAGATTACAGTTATGCTTACCATCGCTTGCATTTAGGTTCTGCCTGTGCATCTCGCGCAGGCTGGGTGTAGGCATTTAGGCGTTCTGGGGTCGTGGCTAATTTGAAAAGGAAATGGCAACTACTATATTATAGGGATTATAAGGTTATATAGGGGGTTAGCTTTGAAAGTTAGAGTGTAGGGGCTAGGGGGTCAACGATTTGCAGAGTTCAGGTGCTGGTTCCGATTCAATGGGACTTACCAGGTTTCGATGAACTGAAAATTACGGGGTTTGCGGCGATATAGCTGCTAAACTAACCTTGAAAGAAATACTACAGTGTTGCCATTCAGGCAAGCGAGAACTACACAAGTTATTTCCTCAGTCTAGAGGGCGAGAATGTGGCTATTCTGGCGATATTAGACCCTGTTTGTTGATTCAACATGGCAAACGCGTGCTGGTTCCCATCAACTAGACAATGCACAACAACGGACAACTGGGTCTCCTCATGCCCCGTCTTATCTAGGCAAGGAAGCGATACCCGGTCACAGAACCGACGAACTTTTTGAAGGGGTTGTAACACAAAGTAAAAAAAATAACTGGAGTTGCGTGCCGTCACGCACCAACGAACATGCATAGCCTGATGGAACCCTCTTGCTAGTTTTGGGTGTTTCTGCAGAAGTGTTCAGTACCCAATACTTTGGTTCTTGGGTTTTGGGTAATAGCAATATTCGTACAGGCTTTGAGTGAGTATACGACTGATTATTAGGTACTTAGACCCTTAGGGGTATTGCATTCGCCAATAATGTTTTCTCATCAGACACCACATCCCAAACCTCCAGCTTCCAACGCCGAGAGCCTATAGATACAAAAGGTATACAGGCATACCCCACATGCGGAATTTCTCACATAGCCCCGAGTCAGTTCAAATAGCAACATTACAACCCCTGTGCTAAGCCCATAGCCCTAAACCCTAAACCCTTTCCAAATTGCGCCCGGTTGCCTCAATTGTTGCCAGGGACGTCTCCCAGCTATGGTCCACAGCAATGAGCGCCTGGCGCGACCTCCCATGGATTCGAACTTGGGTAACGCATCGCGGGGCTTTATAAGCCTGAGGGCACACATACCCAACCAATGCTGCTGAAGTCCAAAATACTATAATCTCTAATTTTTCTCGGACACTCAACAGCCTAGCCTAACATTTGGGCACTTGGACCCTTTGGGTGGGGATTTTGAAAGCCTTGTACACGAGAGTAAAGGCCTCAAAGGAAAGTATGGTTTTAGCAAAACTCTCTAGAAGTTATGCAAAATCTTGATTAAATGGAATGCATGTGGTTTGCAGGGCTCAGAAAGCAGCCTAGTGGGTGTCACATTGATAAGGTACAGAAGTTGGAGTATTTATCCACGAGGCTAGAGTCTATACAGCGATGTCTACAGTGATCTGAGATGTGGGGTGTCATGATTTGAGTTTGGAAGCATATGTAGGGTTGAGAAAGGACCAGTGTTGTTAAGATATGCTATCATGCAAATGCTGAAGTTTGTTTACTAGGTCCCACAATTATAATCTCATCAAATAGGTAATGGCGTCTGAGGCCTTGCGGTCCCCCCCCCCATCAAACAGGCATCCGCATCCGTTCTGGAATTCGTATGGTGTTCGCGTTATGTACAATAGTATAATACATCTCCGCATTGGTGGCCGATGCTTTGGGGTCACGGTCAGGGTTCCCAGTTTCAAAAAAGCGCCACGGCGACGAGCCTCAACGAAACACCCCCAAGAAAGGGGACTTCCAGACGTCTGATGAGCTGCACAAGGCTTCGGAACCGGGGTCGCTGAGAATGGTCGTCAGGTTTTATCACATTGAGAAATGGCAATTTCCATAAAGTGGGAGACCCCACAATATATATATATATATAAAATCTATAACAAGATGGTGCATGAAGAGCAACGAAAGAGGCGCCTAACTTTTGGAAACCCTAAGCATGCACCATGCGTGGCTTCGCATCGGCCCCCATGAAACGAGCAGCCCGCTTCCAGCTCTGCGTTCATCCTGAACTTGCCCTAACCTCTGTTCAGGAACACTTTGAGTTCCACATGGCCCAAATGCAAGTTCGACCTTGCACTGGAACCCCAAATTCTCAACCGAAATGCCCGCACCTTGAGCTGCGAGGTAGACCGGAAACTCGTGCATTTAATGATAATTGCGTTCAGCTCGGGGCCTAGGATCGTCGAAATCCCCCGGCCTAACCCCTTACGAGAAAAAGGGAGCTGACTACCTGTGGCTTCAGAGTCCAACCTACTATACTTCCTTCACAGTTAAGGACCTGCAACCCTTGACTGGTGCTTTGCATTGAGGAGAAACATATGTAATCAACATGTAGCCATACTCACTCATATATACATGTATACATACATATACATATACACATGTACATATTTGTACACATCTCTGTAGAAAACCCTAACCCTGTAGTAGAAGCCCTGAACACTAACCCTAGAGCATAAACCCGAAACACCTGTTGTAGAAGCCCTGCGCCCTAACCCTAAATCCTAAACCCCTGTAGTAGCAGCCCTGAACCCTAACCCCAAACCCTCATAATTTAACCCTAAACCCCAAACACTAGACCCTTTTCCACTGCAGTAGAAGCCCCTGAGCCCTAAGCCAGCCTGGCCAAATGACTTCGGAGAGCCGCCTGGCGCACTCAGCCAGGAGCCAAGGCATGAGGAACCCTTCTAAAAAAGAGAATCCGGTTTAGGGTTTAGGGGTCCGGTTTGGGGTTTAGGGGTTTATAGGGTTTAGGGGCTTAGGGGTTTAGGGTTTATAGAGTTTAGGGGCTCAAGGGTTTAGGGTTTACGATTCAGAGGATAGGGCTGAGGGGTTTAAGGGTTTATAGGGTTAAGGGGCTCTCGGGTTTAGGTTTTGAGGTTCGGTTTATAGGGCTTAGGGTTTATCGTAAAAATCTTGGGCTTGAGAACCCGACTAATGTAGACCCGTGATTAATGAACCCGCATTGGGGTTACAAGTAGTCCTTAAGTAGAAAGAATATGGGATATACAGGGTTCTTTTTGTAATATACCCAAAACCATATTCTGTCTACGTAAGGGGGACTATACCCCAAATCCTAAACCCTAAATCCGAAACCCTAAACCCTAAATCCTAAACCCAAAACCCTAAAGCCTAAACCTCATATTCTATCTACGTAAGGGGGACCATAGAGTTTTAGGGTGTCAGGGCTGGGGACTAAAGCTGCGGCTTGGGGTTTGCGGGTTGGCCCTCATTGAATCTACACATGGGATTGGGGTTTAGGGTTTAGGGTGGGCCTGTGGCTTTCTAGAACTTAGGCATCTGGGCCCTTTGGGATTCTTCCGATCAGTACATCAGCAAGAGTACAGGGTGCATCGCATCAGAAGGACATTGCTTGTAGGGTTCGAAATTTTCGGCTTTAGGGGGACCCCATAATATACCCCAATATACTAACTTAGTGTCGTCTGTTAGAGGTACCCCTCAAAGGATCCCCTAACTTGTGGAGACCTGTATAGATGCTTCTAGGCGCATTCGGTCCACAGCGGCATTGGCCCTAGATGGGCTATAGCGTAAACCCCTCAAAGGGGGGGATCTTTGAGGAAGATATAGGGGAGTATTATAGCGGTTCTGAGGGGGGATACTAGGACTTTAGACTATGGCTCAGATGAGCCATAGCAGGCACATGCGAAAAAGTCAACATGTCAATATCCTAAACCCTAAACCCCTAAACCCTAAACTCTAAACCACTAAACCCTAAACCCCTAAACCCCTAAACCCTAAACCAATATGGAAGCCGCGCGATGCCACAAGGAGCCTGGGCCAGCTGATTGCTTGCGCTCTTGCCGCCCAGCAGGCTGCGAGCGATGACCAGCAAGTTGTTGCAACTGAGTAGTGGTTTTTTGGTGGTTGACTTAGTAAGATACTATTCCTTATATAAAAGACTATACCCCAAAAGGAGAATATAATCTTACTCTATATTGGGTACCATCGTATCCCCAAATAAAATACTACTCAACTGGGATTATGGCTTAGGTGGACCCCCCACCCAGTAGTAGTGACTATTATGGATACTAAGGATTAGATCAGGGTCCTATTATATTCCTAATCTTGTGTTTGCTCAAGAAGTTTGGAAAAAATATGTGAAGCATGGGTTTTGGCGTCCTGTTTGGGCGTGGAAAGCCAAAGTTGCTGTAGAGGTGCGCGCATGGGG
>CAJNIZ010007741.1:0-15678 GCA_905231905.1 Symbiodinium pilosum
CCCCCCCCCCCCCAGACCTACTTTTGTAGAATTTTAGACGGATTCCGTAGTACCAGCTTAGGTTAAATAAGCGTACATAACATTCTGGGTTTGTTGTTGATGTCTCCAGCGTTTGGAACTCTTCAGCGTGCGCCCGCTGAAGTGGACTTGTCCAAAATGATCTGAAATCATCTTGTCAGGTTTACAGGGGTTCCCGGGATACTCCAGCCAAATGCCAGCCCACCCCCCCCCGCCCAAAAAAAAAAATACTGGAAAGTCATGGACCCTGCGCCCAGTCATTTAAAGGGGACCGTTTTTTAGGAACTGCCACCCTTTCCCATAGAAAAACAAACAGTCCTGGTAATACCGAGCTTCGTCGTTCACGTCAATTATCGGGGACCCTTTTCCTTTTCAAAGGCCCCCTGTCTCCACACTCTGAAGCCCACAGCTACACGCTGCCATGTTAGCCTGCATCCCCAGCTTTCAGCCGTCTTCGAAACGAAACCAAAAAATAGCTTCCAGATGCACTCTCTGCCGAAAGTCTCTATATACATAGGTGAATCGGTGGATGTGACTTTGTATTTAGGGAATCGAAATGGTGTGGCTGAAAAGAAGCCGTGTGGAGTAATGGTTCATGTGGCTGTAAAATGGTAGCATTGTAGCCTGCGGCTGGGATCCTTCCGGCGGGGTGTAGGATCCCCTGAAATAGCTGGCATGTAGAAGGGGAGATACTCGGTCCCACCAATTGGCCTGCTGACCGCAGCTCAGCTTTCCTTCTCGGCCGTCTCGGCGTTCGCATCCTTCTACTTTTGTGCTTTGAGGTCTTCTGCTTGTAGCTCCTCCAGCCGCAGCTTTTCGTGCTCCTGACGGCACCCATCCAGAAAGTTGTGTCCAAGGAGCCGGGGATATGCGGCAAACTTCCTCCATGGCCAGTGGGTAAGGATCCTCCACACTGTCGTACGACGAGCGCATGCCGCACCACGTTTCAGCATAGGACTTGCTGGAGGTTGCTAGAGGTGCGAGGTGGGACTGCAAAATCAAATCAGCCGGAGACCGTAGTGATGTAAGGCATGTCTGGGTTTGAGGCTTTGGGACAACTTTCTCGCCCCGGCATACTGATAGAAATAAACTTCTCCCCTCCTTGCAAATCAAGCGGCTCTGTATAAGACCGTCATCACTCAAGTAGATCTTCGAGATCACAGGCTCCTCTATGACTTCGCATGGGCCTGAACGTCAGGTTTTGCAATCCCCTGCCGTAAAACCAGGTCACCCGGTAGACGAAATTGCCTCTAACATTTAGCCAAGCAAGACACTCCAAAAAAAGCAGCTTCGCGTTACTGTACGCCAATTGAGATGCCTGCCTGCGAAAACGTCTTGGCTGTCAACAATCTCAATATCCTTTGCAGGCTTTCAGGCAGAGACTTGGGATTTGGGCTTCAAGCGTCGCACAAGCACGATTGCCGCTTTTCTGCATGTTACTGGGTGGGAGGTCTCAACGGCTCAGGAACAAGAACAGTTCTTTTCCTTGTCAAGGAGGGTCATCCAATTGTTATGCTTTGGCAACAAGGCGTAAATTAAGCTGAGTCCTTAGTACTGTTAGTACTGTATAGTTCAACCTGTTACAAAGGTAAGCCCAGGTTGCACTACAGCACGCCCTCCGAAGCAGCCCTCGGACGCTCATCAACAAAGCTTTGCAAGTTGAAAATTTGCTTATACTGTCATGCAGAGCTTGGCTCATACGCCAGAAGGACCGGTGTCTTTTGTGGAGAGACTGTGTGACTTGCCGGGAGGTTTACACCCCGAAATTGATGGGCTTTGAGGGCTTACCACTGCACAATTTCTTGGGATCGGGCTTCATCGCATTCTTCTTCCTCCTTCTCGCGGGACAGCGCCGCGGGATCCCGCTCAGCACCTCTTGGCCCCAACCACCAGGCTTGCATTATTGCAGCCCTAACCTGGGTTGCTGCCTCTTGAACTTGATCTAAAGTGGGCTAGGAGCTGGATCGCTGCACAGATGCACAAAGCTTCCCACACCAGTGCGCGTAAAAACGTTGCAACTAGCCTCTTGCCTTGGTTTGCCTCACACGCAAGATCATTCCGGTAAAAATGTCACATGGGCATTTCTCAGATTGGGGTCGCTTTTCACGCAAGATGGTCCATTGTGAAAACACACAACTTCAAGAAACCCAATAGCATGGTAGTTTCTTTAAATCGTGGGGCCGCAATACAAACCATAATCCTTGTTATGGGGATCCCATAAAGGAGCTCCTCATTTATGGAAAGCCCAATATCCCATCGGATCTTCGCAGCATCGAGGCTCTAACCAGCAACTAGTAGGGGGGGTTTGGAAATTAGATTGTTTTGGGGTCCCAATCATAATAAGGGCTATAGTCTATAGTACATTGGATTCTAGGGCCCGGCCATGTTTTCTGGAAACTCTCTATCCTTGCTCGGTCAATCAGATCTCTACCGTCTGTCGGAACAGCCTGCAATGGTCGCAGGAGGTGCATTAGTTGCCCGGCCTCAAGAAATGTTGAACCGCACGTGGGCCCCTTTTCAACGACCGTTGTTGTCATAGTTGGCTGTTGGTTTAAGGGAGGGTTTAAGCCCGGACACCAAAGCCAAAGCCCAAACAGTTGCTACGACTGGGCTCCTGGCTCCTCCATGGCGGGGCACGGAAGACTGCCAGCGGACTTTCTCGGAAGAGGCCTTCCAACCTCGCTCCGGTGCAACAGGCTGGTAGACGTTGCAGCAAAGGCCAAAAAGTTGGAACATGGAAATAGGATGACTTGTGCTTCTTACCTCTTTCTAAGTCTTGGGGCATGAGGACACTGATGTTCCAAGGTTCTTGCTTGTACTTATATATATATATATGGAGCACGCATGCTCATACGCGTGAGGCCGAGGCGGCTACTTTCTTCAGCGTGGTATACAGGACCATGCTGTTCGCAAAATAATAACAGCCATAACAATCATAAAGCTAGTAGTAGTAGTAGTAGTAGGCTAGTAGTAGTAGTAGTAGTAGTAGTAGTATAGGTGGTGGTGGTGGTAGTAGCAGCAGGTAGCAGTGGCAGTAGCAGTAGAAGTAGTAGGAGGAGGACCTCTGTGGTTCTCCATGGTGCAGAACCAAAGCCGCCGAACGAACAACTGACACCGCATCAGCACTGCAAGAATCTCTTGGCCTGTGAATTCTGAAGGTATCCCAATGCTGAGCTATAAGCTAGGCTATGATTCAGAGTATCCTCGGGCAGCTACCACTGGCTTGTTTGCTGCAAGCCTCGTGAGAATCACAATAACAAGGGCAAAAGTAATATTAGTATTAGTAGAAAGAATAAAATAAAACAGAGAAATAGTAATCATAATAGTAGTAATAATAAGAATTAAAAGTAATAATAAGAGAATATCGTAAGCAGCCATCTGTATTCTGGCGAGTCTGAGCTTCCCCACGTGCCGCTTTCCAGAGACTCCTGGAGCTGCCTGGTGATTTGGTAGCCAAGTGTTTTAATAGTAGAAATACTAGCACAATTAACAGTAGTAGTAGTAATAAGAGAAAATGATCATACTAACTAATAGTATATAATAGTAAGAGTTATAGTACTAGTAATAGTTCTAGTAATAGTAAGAATATTCATAGTAATGGTAATAGCAATAGAAATTGTAATGACAACAGCAATAGTAAGACTAGGGTTCAGGAGCTTCGGGATTTACAGGCTTGGGGTTCTCTTCCAAAACCGATTCATGTGACAGATGTTCATGGCGCTTTTCGGACCGCCAAATGGTTTGATGAGTTGTACGGAGCCATTGGGTTTTTCTGACGGCTTCGTCTCGTCCCGTGTGAGTGGGTTGCAGCTTGCCAGCAAGGGCATATTAACGTAAAGTATGCCAGCACGTTCGGTTCTCGTCGCAAGGATCTGGGATAGTACCAGACTGCCAATTTGGAATCTGACCTCACAGTTCCAAGAGGGCACCTCGGGGGCAGGTGTTAAAACTTTAGCCACCGTCCACTTATTTGACACCGTTCGATGAACTCTTCGGATCCCTGCCCGCAATATGGCAACCCCTCTCGCCCGCAGGGTTGCCCTGTCTAGGTCACAAAGCCGAGCTCCTGGTTCAAAACCCCAGGAAGGCATCAAGCACACCCATGTCACACATTGACAGTCGAGAGGCGCTCTTCCTTTCCTCCAGCTATGTCTCGCGCTGGACCTCAACTTGTTGACTGACAGGATTCAAACATCCCTTCAACATCCTCCCTTTTGGTCTGGCGGCCTCCTCTTCAGCCTCCACCTCCTCTGTGCTGTGCCCGAATACTACTGTAAGACTGCTCAGAAGGAAGCTGAGACTCTGAGACGTTCTTTCCAACCATAACCATACAGAGACAAACCTTGGCCACCCAGCAGGGAGGGAAGCATCTCGCACGTAGCCGGGGGCCGGGTGAGGCCCATTGAACCTGCATGGGGTCAGCAACACCAGGCCGTCATGTCATATTCAAAGCATCCCTTGCAGCTGCAAGCCCCACTGCCCTTAATTCAGTCTCATGTTTCAGCGCTTCATGCTGCAAAGCCTGTCACACTGTCCGGGCCATCAGGTAACTTCCTGGGCAGCCCCACGCCAGATAGACCTAGGCTTACTGCGGCTCACTTGCCATAAGAAAAGACCGGCGCACATCATCCGGACCGATTGGGTATTGCAGCTTCTCTTGTTGATTGTTGTTTGCATCTTGATGTGCAGGTGCCATTGCGCGATCGGCCGCGGGGATGTGTGCATGACATAATCTTTGATGGTACTGTGGTGTCATTCTGTTCTACGACAAGCTTACCTATCCACCCAGCCCCGCTGTAAAAGATTGACACATGAGCTGCCCATGCTCCTTCTCTCACGCTTGGGGCCGGGACAGCAAACCACATCTCCCATGTCGGAGAGAACCTGCACATGCAGCCGCTGGCAACTCAGACCAAGATGGGTTTGGCTTAGACTCTTGATGAAAGGGTTGCACACTCAAGGCTGAAGCTGATCGCTGTGGAATGCATGATTGTTAGGCATCTCTCGTGTATGTGGAGCTCAGCTTCTCAAAATAAAAGGCTTCAAGAATGTCGGGGCCGTTTGGCAGGTCGAGGTGTCTGTGAACTTCTTGCAGCTCTTGCCTGTCGGGGTCTGGGGGCCAGGATGGGCCAGGATTCTGAGCTAGCATGCCGACCAAGGATTGCATCGCGCAAACGTTTAGTTATGTCATGTTATGTCTACATCCCACTTCCCCCCAAAAAACGCCCAGCGAGGTTTGCAATACGGAGCAACGCCTATCGAAGGAGTCCATGTGTCCATGTGGAGCCCGCACTTTCCGTCCAAGAACCAGTGTGTAACCGCCACGAGGATACTATGTGTACACTTCTAGGTCTATTCTAGGTCACATGAAATGCTTCGCGCTCAAGCGAGGATAGCGTCCCACTCAGGATGCGACACTTCGCAGCAAATTGCAGCCGGCAACCGCAGTCGCCTCGGCCTCAGCAGTTCAAGGAAACTGTGAGCCTGGGAGCATTTGAAGTTGGAACCGCTAGTGGTGCTCTGGGGGGCACTGTACGGTATGCACCAGGGAGGACTACACATGGATACAGATCTCACATGCATTTTGAATAGATGCCAAGGTACCAATTGCATATATTGCATGGACTATAGAGCGGATAGATTTCGAGAGTGAAAGAGGAGGTCAAAGGGTGTTGAGTTTGGAGATACCTCTGGGCATGCCAGAATTGCATCGAAGTTGCGGTGCGCATGAACTCTGAAACCTAAATCGCTTATCCGTCTTAACATCCATACGCTTGCGCCACATGATGAGGCCGCAACCCAAAGAAGGCCAGCATCCAAATCCATAGCAGACGGCATGCGTGGGGCATTTGGACATTGACAGCTTCCCGAGCCACCAGCGCCAAGCAGTTTGTTTTTTCTTGCAGAGCCCAATATTCTGGGCAAGCTCGGAGAACACAAAGATTCATGGGGATAGTGGAACAGAACGTGGAAACTGCTATGTTATAATATGGGAATCTAGTATATGGGGGGTTATATAAGGGGTATGTTGGGGTTATATTGGTAGTTTGAGAGGCGACTGAACATTATCGGAGTCACTGAGCTTACGTCAGGAACGCTTGACAACAAGAGAGCGAATACATTATTCCTGGCTTACGTACTGAGGGAGGAATCTCGCAATGTAATTCAGACTGCAGTTTCATGAGTGAGTTGCCACTTGCAACTTCAGTCACATGGTCTTACGTCGATTGTGGTCTACTAGCTTCTGGAGTTCGGCTCTCAGGCTTAGAAGGCCATTAAAGTAAAGCACAACTTTTTAACCCTGCAGTGGGTTCTACCCTGTTCGGGGGCTTCCGGAAAGAGTGCCTAATCATGACTGTGCAACCCCACTTTTGGGATCTCTCGGGTAGAAATCCCTCTTTCCGGAGGCCTCTGTGCAATGGCAGAATGGCAGGAGGAACGGAACACTTGCATCTAGGGGCGAGCCAGCTGCTGCTCAGGCTGTTCATACTTCTTCTTCAACAGTCATGCCTCCTAAAAGTAAGGGTGGACGAATGTGCCATGGATATGCTCAGTGAGAGATGTGCTATGCGCCCTATGCCCTTGGATCTTGCAACAATGACCCTGCATTTCCTGTAAGGGTCAGGGTTGTTGCTACTGGAAGTTTCCAACACATCCAAGAGCTCGATCTCGCCCCTACGTGCCACAGGCCAAATTTCCTGCTTGCAGGTACAAGGTGCGGCGATATGTGCAGGGCATAGGGGATGCTGGTGCCTCCCGGCAGTCTAAGGTCCCATGTATGCTAGATTTCGACCTTCCGGTGAAGGCTGCCCTCCCACCTTCACTTGTCATAGATGACTCATGCCCTTACAGGGGAGGAAAGAGCCATCAGAGTCGTCATGCTGCTAGATGCTCAGACTAGGATTTCTGAGGTGGGGACTTGTGGTGCAGTTGTAGAATACACGTCATCTTCGTCAGCTAGTGCGAGATGAGGACATGTTAGCATTATAGGACTATAGAGCATAACTTCATGAGGGTGCCAGAATTGCCTGAACAATGTCAGTCGTCACGTTCCGCTTTGGCTGTTAGATTCTCGGAACCCCAAACTGAAAAACTCGCCTCCTCCATGCTCACAACAAGCATGCACACTGCACAAGGATGGCAGATATGTATACTGTCATACCTTACTAGCTTTTGGCAAACTACACCTCTAGGATTTAATTCGGGGCCGGCGTTCAGAACTGCCATTTCAAGTGAAGTGAGAGTGAGCGTTGTCTACCTCGACAAAGGCTCGAGAAGGCTAATCAAGGCTGTATGCCTGTTTGCGCGTGCCTTAAATCCCTAGTCAGGAACCTGGGGACTCTCCGACCCTTCTTCCCCTACATGCTCAGATCATGAACTGGGATTTCATCGCTGCTACCTGCTAGTGTCTGCCAACACAAGTATGCTGTTGCTGCTGCTACTGCTGCGAGTACTGGCTGGTACTACTGCCACCGCTACCGCCACCGCTGACTCCACCACCGCCACCTCCTCTTCTAATACGATTGGTATCACGACGACGTCAACGATGACGACGAGGAGGACGAGGACCAGGAGGAGGAGGAGGAGGCGGAGAAGGAGAACCACGATGCCAACGACGATGACGACGACGACAATGATGACGAGGAGGAGAACGACGACGAGCACGACGACCATGACCACGACCGTGACGACCACGACCATGACCGTGACGAACACGACGACCACCACCACCATCACCACAATCATCACCACCACCACCACCACCACCACCACCACCACAGCAACAACAACAACAACAACAACAACAACGACAACAGCAGCAGCAGCTGCTACTACTGCTGCTGCTGCTGCTGCTACTGCTGCTACTACTACTACTACTGCTACTACTGCTACTACTGCTGCTACTGCTACTACTGCTACTACTGCTACTGCTACTGTTTCTCCTACTGATGTTACTGCTCCTCCACTACTGCTGCTGCTACGACTCTTTGATGGTGCCACTATTACTAGGACCAAAACCAGCATCGCTAGCTGCTAGTCAACGGCCCACACATGCTCCCCCACACACCTGCGACCGACAGCTGGCGAGTGCGAGGTGAGACAGCTTTGGGTTGCAGCTTGTGTAAGGGACACTGCAGATCATTTGATCTTTTTTCTCGAGCGGAGTGTAGGTTTCACGGTTGCAGCGATCAGGGTTCTATGCCTTAGATTCTATTTGCAAGCTTGCTGAGTGCAGCTGTGCAAGAAGTGCCAGCCAGACATGTCTGCAGCGGTTTTTGTCATGTTACCATAGCCTCAGCAATGCCCATCCAGATGCTGTGGGCCCCACAGCCCTCACATCACCTCAAACCCCAGAAACCGTGCTGCAAAAGACACTACAGCCGTCACCCGGCAGATGAAAGTCGCAATGTCTATCTACAGCCACCTCTTAGTGGCAGGAACCCCGAACACCTGGGCCATGGTCTGGACATGGGAGTGTAACGTGCAGTGAGGCCTTGCCTCATGCAATCAGCCTTGAGTAGGGAAACATGTAGTCAATGCCTTAGATTGGCATCTACTTGCGCGGCAACGGCCTAGGCACAGAGCTACAACCCAACATGCCCATGCCAAAGGGGAAACATGGTGATCAGGGCCGTCTTCGCCAAGCCGTGAAGTCGCTGCTGTTTGTTTGAGTGAAGCTTGGAAGGTGCATCACCGAATTTGAGGTCCGTTGAGGTCCCTGCCCGTATCATTTCCGTTAAGCGGCCCCATGATCTGAAGGACTCCAAGTGACAAGAGATTTTACACGCCGCCCTTCTTGTGGTCCCATCGCATGCGCGATGATGCTACAAGCACTCCATAAGCCTCCATAATGTGTTCCGCTCCACCATGCTGGATGGCCGGGTTACGGTGCGCATGAGCCTATCAAGCTCTTGGTAGGCTCAAATTGAAAGTTCTTCACGCTAAACATAAAACTTCTTTCGGTCCAGTTTGGTCGTTGGAAGTGTCTTCTCGGCATGGCGGGCTTTACAAGTTTACAACTTACGGCGCTGTCTTTGTCACCCGTTCGAATTAAGTATCTCAGCACGCGCAGTGCTTCTGACTGGGGATCAAAAAGAGCATGGAGTTTTTGCTCTCCCCAGCCTCTACAAATCTCTGGGCACGCCAGAACCTGAAACGGCTCGTAAGGTGTGCTCGCTGCGGCGTCTGGATCACTCGCCAGCTCAAGAGGATTCTGCTGTATCCGGCATAAGAGGACTGGGCTTAATCTTTCACGAATTTAGCCAGAACATGTTGGAAAGCTATATGCCGGATCAGCGCGGTCCATATATGCATCTTGCCGCCCAATGGGCTGCTCCAAAATTGTCTTTGAATCGTGGCTACCTCCTCATCCTAACTAGCCAAGCTTCTGCCCAGCCAGCTACAAGCAGCTGAAGCCTGTTCCGTGAGGCTTCGGCGTCAGTTCAAGAATTTATAAATCCGTCCTGGGAGACTGACCAGCTTAATTAGGGGGGGAAAGGGCAACACTGCCTCATGACGGTGGGTCACATGCTCTTCGTTCTGCGCAACCTTGGCTCAAGCGATGACGCTGCTAACAAACTCGACAAGAGGACTGTTGGCAAAAATGCCTTTGGCCTGCAAGCGTTTGAAGCTCACTTGCCAATTTCTGCAGTCATCATAAATAACTTTCAGGGCCTGCGCAGCAATGAACACTGTCAAGTAGAAAAGCGCCCCTTCTTCTGGAATCTGCAAATCCGTTTTTGCACTTTCTGCTATGGACATCCTTCAGAGCTTGCAAGATCTAAACTAGAGATGGCAGTTCCCCCCTGCATTCCCTTTTCACAGTAACCGGAAACCAAAGACTGAATTCCAAGCACCAAGCCTTGAGCTGCGGCTTCCGAGGTCGAGGCGGAAGCTCATTGAATTCCTCATCTTCCTCATCCACTGTGAGGAAAGTGTTGTGCTGGAACACCTGCAGTCTCAAGGCCGCCGAGGCCGAGAGGTCTACCCCAACCCATGGTGCTCACCAAACTGGGTTGCTGTTAAGGAACTTAAATTATGTTACTATATTGGGGAAACCCTATTACTTACTATATATACCCATTATGGTAACTTAATTTAAGGTTCCTTAACAGCAACCCAGCAAACTGAGTTGGTAGAACTGGTCTCAGCGCAAGCAGCAGGCACATCTGATGCCCCAGTCCCTTAAGACTGCTCCGATCAAAATTGCACTGGACAGACATTTTGAGGTACGGCCAATAGGGATGCATGATCGAAGACCTAGTCGCAGATCCTATTATCATATGAATCATCACTGCAACCTGCTTCTGCCTGGCTTGACCCAGCTTCTTAAACTAGCAACATGCGAGCATGCTTCCTGGGGGTGGTCGTACCCTGCTTGACTCTAGGTTCGGCCACACACCCTCGCACCCAGACTGCGATCAAAACCTATATCCCAGGGTCCAGGCACGCAGGCCGCAGTTGCAAGCCGCACAGGGCTTGTTGCTCTCTCCAACTTGGTGATATGCGCACCATTGCCAGGAGTGGTGAACAGGAAGCTACGAGGTTGCAAAAGCTGTTCGAACGCGAGACTACATCGAAACTCGACCTTGGCAGCCACCATGCCAACAAGCCACTACTCCCTCTGGTCATAGCGCCCACAATACTACGACAGGATGACTGTAGCATAACAATAGGGAAGCCAGTATCCTAACTCTGTGTACCAAGGCAGTAAGCATTTCTGTGGTGCTGGTGGTGCTGGTGGTGCTGGTGGCGGGGGCGGGGGCGGGGGCGCGGGCGGGGTTGGCGGGGGCGCGCGGGGGCGGGTACGAAGAATCCATGCAGCCCTATCAGCAGAAGTGGTGCCTGGAGTCGAAGCTGCCGCGTATGCAATCTGGAGGTAGAAATCTTGCATTGCACGGCTGTTGCTTTTTGAAAGAATGAAATCCAAGAATGTCTGGGAGCAACATGAGCTGCATTAAGCTCAGGTGCTTCAAGGCTACAGGTGTGAGCTGCTAGTTCATGGCATCATCCACTGAAACCTGAAGCTTCTGACTGCATCAGCAGCCTTGGAACGTACAGGTCCCAAAAAACAAAGCCAAAAAAAAACAGCTTATGTCCTGTCCCAAACGATAGAGACAACAACAATTCAGTCAATTGCGTGTTGGGGCCCGGACTTTCGTCACAGTCAGAGCGGCAAAGAGCGCAGCCCTGCGGCTTCAACTGGTGCTTCACCGCAAGTGACGTTTTCGGGTCTGGCTGCTCAGGTATCTTTTTCTGGCAGTCTGGTTTGAAGGTTCTACCAACACCCTACTCAGCCATGCCAACGGCACCAGGTATGGCACGCAGCTTGAGGTGTAATTATCTGTGGGACGCAAGCTTATCCGGTGCAAGCTTCGCATCTGGATGCGCTGTGCCCGAACAAGCTACATGAACACGGGGACTCGATAGCTGATGTTTTGATCCGATGAGTGACAGGCTTCAGTGACTTCAGACCTTCCCTTGAAAAGCTCACAAATGTTGCGGATCGCGCTGGGCGTACTGAACAGAATAATTTCAAAGCCTTTTACGTAAGGGCTGTGCGCTGTTTAGAGGTCACACCAACTCGACTCAACCGTCACGGCATTGCAAAGACACTAACTTCATACGTGCATTGAAAAAAGGGACCCGAAGGTAATCTTCTGCCCTTTGTCCGAGTCTCTGGCGTTGACAGAGTTCGAGCAGCGATCCTCGCATGCTCGGCGTCCCTGGTAGCCGCCAAAGAATTTTGGGGCATCATACGGCTTGTTTAAATTGAATATTGCCGGAGGAGACAGTATTGAGGGAGCTGGAAAATGCGGCAAACCACGGCGGTGTTGTGAAACATCATGCCAGAATTCTTTGTAATTAGGGATTACATCCGAGGAGTTTCCTTGGGGAGGCGTCTGGTGTATGGGATGTAAGCACGAAAGCTTCATTTTGGGATTACAGGAGGAAGACTGGAAGTTTGCTTGCGAACAAAATCTCCGTCACATCGGTGCTGGGCCTCAGTCAAAAGAATCCAGTGCAAGTCTTTGGATAAACTCTGCACTGCTGCTTCAGAAGCTATCGAAATGTGGTACGGCTTGTTGAGCTTGCCGAAACTGACATGCTCGCTAAATGTCCAACTCTAGACACTAGACCTGATTGCCTTATATGGTTTAGGGTCCTTAATGATTAACCCCCCCAACAATGGAGAATCAAATGGAACCTGAAATGGAAAATGGAAACTACCATTTGGTGGCTTCCCTAGATAGGGGGCCCCAATATGGATCCTATCACTGGAATCCCCTTATCATAGGGCCCCCGAAAAGGACCTCTACTTTCTGCGAAGCCCCGATTTAGTTCTGGAAGGATTGTGAGGGAGCTTGATTAATCTACTAAGCCCTAAATCCTAAACACTAGACCCTATAGACCCTACACCCTATTTAGGGTTTACAGACTCAATTCTGGGAGCCCCTGCTCGGCCACGCAAGCACCAGCTGTCAGGCATGTCATCATCCTGCCCGTTAGCCCCCGACAGCCGTCCACAATCTTTGCTTACGTTTTTACTGGGGGGTTATATAGGGAAAGGAAAAGGAAATGGAAACTACTACAGTGTCATCGAGTATAAATTGGGGTAAGGAAAAAGGGAATGATTACATTATATAGGGTTTATATACAGGTTTTATTCATTCCCCACTACGAACCAGTAAGTTGAGATACAGTAAAGTACGCTGTCAGGGCCCCTGCTTTGCAGTGTAAGAGCGCAGTGAATCTTTGATAGAAATGAGAAGAATAATGTACCGGGCTATCACAGACATGCTATATAGGGCAGGCATACGAAGATCATTTTATGAATACAAATCCCAATGAAACATTGGAGAGAAACCTAGTGGTGTTGCGGTTGCGTGTTAGCTTTTTATTCTGGACCCAGGTAAGGGGGAGAGAGGGAGGAGAGAAAGAGATCGGTGGGGGGGTGCAAATAGGGGCTGTCCCTGAGGGTTCAGGGCTTAAGGAATCGCATTGCCAGGCCTCGTGCTCGTCCCTCGAGCTAGACGCATGAGAATGGCCCTGGAGAGAAGCGAACTTGCAGCTTGGCTACTTGAGGTGGGATTCGGAAACCCCATGGACACTTACTTGACATGTGAAAAATTCAGCTTGTATTTGCAGGCAATGCTGGACACTGCTGGGCAACTGGAGGATACAGCCAAATAAGGGGTACAGTACTATACTAAAATCACGAAAAAAAACCCAAATATTTTCCTGTAGTTGTCTTTACTCTGTACTAGTGTCGGTATGACTGATCATTGTGGGCTCTGCAAGAATGTCGGCAGTCCCTGGAAATTTTGAAGATTAAGGAACGTACAAATTTTTAGGGTTTAGGGATGAAAGAGTGCACCAGAGTACCTGAACAACTATATACATTTAACTGGGTCACAAATCTCAGTGGACCAGGTCTCTAAGACTTTGTTGAGGGTTAAACAACGCAAGTAAGAATTCGGAATCGAATCTCTGCAATTTGGAGGTCTTCAGTTTTGAGACCCAGGCCTTTGAGCTTTAAGCGCAAGCTTTTTGGTAATGTGGCAACAGCGCCCAAAACCTCAGAAACTTAGCTTCGAAATTTCACACTTGTTTTGAACCACCAAGCTTGCCATTAAATGGGATACGTAATGCCTCCAGAAATCATGTGCAAGGAGTTCAGCTCCGCTCATGAGATCCCAAAGGGTTTAGGGTTCAGGGAAGGATTCAATTTTGCAAGAATATGAATCCCTATACACCCCCTTTGTATATATATATATATGTGTGTATACATGACCCCGGTATCTAACCTAGTATAAAACTGTAGCTTAGATTCTTCATTTTTAGCTACATAATCCCTTTTTATCTCCCTCTAACAAGAAGTACCAACTACAGGAGGGGAGCTTCAAATGGTGGAATTGTATACAAAGGGTATATAAGAAGTATAAAGGGACAATGGAGAACTACATATTGGGTATATGCCGCTTATGTAGGGTCCGTACATGGTAAGCGGAGACTATACTAGTTTTTATTGTTCCCCCTATTCTTTTTTTCCTATAAATTCCTTGTATAATCCTGTATGCCCCTATAGAATCCCCCTTAGTGATAGTTTCCCAAAGTAGGAGACCCCAATATCTAACCAACAATACTCTAATCCTTATTATGGGGACCCCCAAAATGGTACCCCTAATTTTGGGAAACCCCTAATCCCTATAATACCCTTTATACCACCAGTTTCCATTTCATTGTCCATTTTCTTTTTCCCTTAAAAAGCCCCAACATAACCTAATATAGCTCCAATATAACCTAATATAGCCCCAATATAGCCCCAATATAACCTAATATAACCTAATATAACCCCAACATAACCTAATATAATCCCAATGTACGGCAGAAAGACCAGCCTGCTCCCTGTGACCTTCTCGGCGGCTGGGCGCCTCACCGCAAGAAGGCTTCCCATATGAGCTCTAATCTTAACTCCTAGCATCCCCCTTATAATATATAGGGTTTAGGGTCGAAACTTCGAGTAGCCATAGCCCCTATACTGCTCCCCCCATAACATCCCCTATAAGGATCTTAGACTGTAGCTCATATTTGGGGGCTTAAGGTTCAGGGTTTCCATCACAAACACTAAGGACAACGGCGAGACTTGTGTATTCTAACAGGGTAGACATCGGGATTATATATACGTATATATACACACATACACATGCACATACATAGAAATCTTATAGGGCGTATATCAAATCAGAAGCACAGGGGGCTATAGTTGGTGGGCATAGATGGAGGGACTGCCTGGAAAAGGAGCCTATTCCAGGCCTCACTTCTTTGTTCATGCCGGAAGTCATGCACAGTTCAGCGTCTTTGGACTCTACATTGACAGCCCTGCGTTAAACTTCTGGAGAGCGGGGCAGTATGCTTATGTGGGTTACATAGTGTTGGGCGTGGACGCCTGACGCCCCGTCACGCCTTGCAAACACTGCGCGACACAGCTTCCACAGTCGTTGTTGTCGGGAATCCATGAGTCCAACCAATGCTTGTACACGGCTTCTTGAATTACAGCGCCAGCTCTCAAATAATGAGCTGTTGTTGCATCCTTGCATTGCGACTTTGCGTTCGTTTGCCGGGCGTTCGAACATCAAATCTTGGCGCTCATCGTAATAATTACTTCGCTACACCGGCATTTTTGCCTTTGCCAGTATTCTCGGTCTTGAAACTAGTCATTCTGTCAGCGCCATCCAGATTTCCTGTCGGTCTGACGGGCAACATCCTAGTCCTTGATTTCATGATCAACTGCTTTTTGGTCTGACTGTGAATGCTGCCGCCACCCCCGCCACCTGCAGCCCTGCAAGAAGCTCTCCCTGCAAGAAGCTCTCCTTTTCACGTTCACCCACCCCAGCATAACAACAACAACAACAACAACAACAACAACAACAACAACAGCAACAACAACAACAACAACAACAACAGCAACAACAACAGCTACAGCTACAGCTACAGCTACAGCTGCTGCTAGCGCTGCTCTTAGGTCGCTTGGTGCACCTGTGATGCCCCTGAACTACAGTAGCTACTGCTGCTGCTGCTACTACTACTACTACTACTACTACTAGTAGCCGCCCCGCCCCCCTACCAACTAAGCTTGCTTAAATTGCCAATATAAAT
>CAJNIZ010007742.1:0-15676 GCA_905231905.1 Symbiodinium pilosum
GGCACTGGCAACTCCTCAGCTTGGACGCTTCAAGGACCCTTTACTGGGCTTTAGTTGAGGAGCTTGAACTAGATAGCTAGCGGGTTAGGGGTTTAAGACTAGTCTAAGGAAACCACTGGTGGTTACTTAGTCTAAGTTCCTGAGACAGAATGTGTACCAAAAGCCATGCGGATTCTAGCCATTGGGGCTGTACTTGGGACTGCTAGCGCCATTTTTTTTTTGGGAGGGGGGGGGNNTAGGGTTTAGGGTATAGGTGTAGGGTCGGTTGGACCCTTTCGGAGAGGTAGGAATCCTCTGTGTAGGCTGAAGTTTCAATGCGCAGCCTGAAAGTTAAACGGGTGGTTGTCAAAATATTTTCTTATGACGACAATAAATGACCAAGGCAATAGTAGCTGTAATAAGAAATAATAACAACAATGGTAACAAAAGTATTAGTTGAAGTAATCACAACAAAATGGGGTTTTGGTACCCCTTGCGGCACCAGTTGAACGGATCAAACAATCGATAAAATTTCGGAGCCGTATTTATGGGAGCTCCTATATGAAAGATATGCTTCTTGTGGGTCCACTTTATGATGCCGCCAATAAGATGCGGCATGCCAAAAAAAAAAAAAACATCATTGTGACAAACCTCCATATCACCATCCCCGAGCTTAGGCTTTGCACTACAAAGCCCCACACTCGAAGCACTGAACCCCAAGACATCTGTTGGAAGGGAATGTTCGCAGAATCAAGGATCCATAGATGATAGTCCTGTACTAAGGTAGCAAAACATGTTGTTGCGGTACAATGGGGACCCTTGTTTTGAGACAACCTGATCAAGCCCTCAATACCTTGCCTGGAACCATTGTGAGACTATTTGAAACTACACCTGCAGATGCTAGCCAGCATAATCGTGAAGAATACCTGACGACAGGCTCACGGAACTTGCGGCGACCCCAGGGAAGTTTGGGGTAGGGGTTATATTGGGATAATGGAAAAGAAAATGGAAACTACTATCGTATATTGGGGTTATATTGGGGTTATATTGTTAGTGATTGAGGGATAAGCCCTAAACCCAAAACCCTAAACCCTAAACACTAAGTGAGTGATTGAGAGCGCCGCCGAAGGAGATCCAACATGGGACCTGACAGTCGCAAAGTCTGGCTTTTGAAGCAAGGTTTAGGGTTTAGGGGTGGGGGTTTAGGGTTTAGGGTTTTGGGATTTGGGCTTTAGAGTTCAAAGTCCTGGGCTGGGGAACTAGGACTTTAGTTCCAGAGTCTTGGGATTGTTTCAGCTTCCGGCATTCACAGTACGCTCCCCAACCCACCATACGTGTCCAGGGTTTACATAAGCCCTGTCTCAACCCAAAATTGTGTAGAATAATGGCATTTTGGCTCCTGGTATGAGTCTGGGGTCTTTTTTGCCACTTTTGAGGTCCAGATCTCGGAAGGCTCTTTACTATAGGATGTTCGGCATACCTAGGGATCATAATGAAATCGCAGGGTGCCTTGTAAGCATTCGAGTGGGTTGAGTTTGAGAAGCCCTGATTGCGCGGCATCTTCTTGGAGGTTTCAGAGGTGAGGACCGTTGGCGCCAGCATTTCTTGTCTTCCGACAGCAGGACCAAGCTTCCCGTGCTCCCCAGCAAATTGGAGGCCCGGAGCTCCAAACACTTGATCATGAAAGTTTGGAGTCACAGTTATGACGCCCTTCTCTTGAGGGCTGAACGACGTGGTAGGTTTGTCAGAATTTTAATCCCTTTTTGGGGGTCCCCAGTTTACTAGAACCCCGGACCCTGATTTTTAGGCGGCCCCCAGAAAGGACAAGAGGTTTGACAACCCCTCACGTACTTATTGGTTGCTAAGAGGAGGAAAAGCCAAAACAGGTCCTGAAGCCCAAAACCCAAGCCAGCAACCCAACCTAGATCTTGCAACTTAAGGTTTAAGGGCTTAGGGTTTAGGGTTTGAGGGCTTGGGGTTTTGAATCCATAGACTCCAAACCTTACACCCCCAAACTTTCGAACCTGAACTTTAACTCCAGAGCCCTTGAGCCATGAACCCTTTTGCGTAGACACCCGCCTAAAACCCGAACCCTGAACCCAAAGAACACCGAACCCCTGAGCCCAACCCCTAGACCGTTTCCCCAGAGGTCCCAGCGAGGACATTGGCGCAGACTCGGGCATTGGAGGGGGGAAATCTGCGTCCGGCGGCCTCAGAGAGGGTTCCACACAAAACCTAGGGATATGTTGAGATAATAAGATTCAACGGCAGGGCTTGTGATGAAGGGCCGAGGTTGTAAGAGGTCTAGGCCACAGTTTGCAGAAGCAGCAAGCTAAACCCTTTTTCTTACATTGCCTTATTCTCTACTAAGAACCAAATAATTCCTATGCAGTCCCTATATGATGTATTCCCCTATTCCCTGCTGAGAACCAGAAAGCTGTGAGATCCAAGTCTTTGTGCAGCGACGGGTTGGTGGGTTCAGCGTTGAAGGCGCAGGAGCCTTGGGGTTTGCCATGTGCCGCTGCAAGTCCATCATATGACGCAGAAAGGCTAAGCAAGGCTCTCTAAATACCCCAACCCCTGCGATAAGGATGCTATCATATTACGTACTATAATGCCTTAAACAGGCATCCTCCTAGCTACGTTACTAACAGCTCCTGGGCAATCCTCCATGCCATCAAAAGGGAAACCCGACAACTCTAAATCTTGAACCCGAAGACCGAAAATCTAAACCTTAAACACCAAAAACTGACTGAAGGGTCCAAGCATCACCCGTTTTGTTGCGAAACTCGGCACGAAACTTGGAAGGCAACTTAAACCCCTCGAAAAGAACGTCCACAACCGCCTAACATTCAATGTTCCCTATAGCAGCCCTTATCTACTGGGAGCCATTTTTTAAGATTAGGGGTGGCGGGGTGTTTGATACAAGGTGCCCTGTCACGGCCGAGGTCCCGCGCGCTTCTTGAACCAGAGCGGTGGGCGCTGTTGGTGGAGGCGCAGTAGTAGCGAGCTCCTTCTTTCTTACAAATTGGGCAGGAAATTTCTTGACTCTATCTGTTGCTGGTACCTTCTTGTGACTGGTTGTCAAGACGCATCACAACATCTGCTGACTAAATAAATTGTTGCTACTCTCAGAACCTGAAGGTGAGGCGATCTGGGATCCTTTTCTATAGGTAAGGTCGGGTGAGGTCGCTAGAAAACGTGCCCAGACGCTGCTGTAAGGGCTGTACAGTAGAAGTGCTATTCACGACCACGAAGCATGGAGCCTCATCCTCTCATACCTGATGCTACATGCAGAACACCAGCCCAGTCGGGTCTGACCCAGTATCGTTTGGCTAATAGTTCTACTGCAGCAAATGTATATAACCACGAATAATGAACTTAAGGACTGTTTCAGGGTTGGCGGGGCGGTAACCAACATGAAAATTGTGAGCGGACAACTTCCTCCTCTAGACAAGTATTGGCCATAAGCCATAGGAGGGTTGGTACAGAACGTGTAGTCCCCCTTCAGTAGATAGAATATGGCTTTGGGTATACTAGAATAAGGTCCCCTAATATACCCCATATTCTATCTACTTAAGGGGGACTATACACCCTGAACCCTAAACCCTAAGTACTGGTTTCCATTTTCTTTTCTGTTATCCCTATATAACCCCTATAACCCCTATCTACCTTAAGGGGGGACTATACACCCTACCCCTGAGCCCTAAGAAGTTCTCTGCGTCTTGGCCTGATCGTCCGGGATGGGCTCCGACTCTGCCTCAGACCTCAGCACATCGTTTAGGGATTTAGGTTTTAGGGTGTAGTTTAGGCTCAAGATTTAGGGTTTGGGGGTGGAGGGCCTAGGGTTTTGGGTTTAGGGCTTAGTCACAAGGTTAGGGTTTACAGTTTGGTCCATGGTTGAAACTATGTGCCCCTAGTATGCGGCCTTCTTCCCAGGATTTTTTTTTACCTCTACTCTACACCCTATGAGACCCCAAGGTTTAGAGTTTAGGGTTTGGGTTCCCATAAGCACCCCAATTTAGGGTTTAGGGTGTAGGTTTCCAATTATGAGCCCATTTTAGGGTGTAGGGTTTGGGGCTTAAAGGGTTTAGGGTTCAAAGGGTTTAGAGTTTAGGGTACCCCCAATCTAGTAGGGACCCATAGTTTGGACCCAGGAAACCGGTACAGGCCCATACTAGTGGCCCATTTTTAGGACCTTAGGTGTGGGATTTAGGGACCCGGTAAAGGCTCAGGGCCTAAACCCAAGACAAACCTTTAAGGGTTTCACGCTGGAGCTTGTCAAGTTCCCACGCTTGCCCGCTGAAATTTTAAGGCCTCTGCCTTCCCCGAAATTTAGGGTTTAGGGGTTTAGGGTTCGAAGCTAACATGAAACCCAAGAAGGGAATCTGTGATGTCTACTGCCCCTTACAGAGGCTAAGTGGAGCTCTTACAAGCGTTGCACGTGCCCTGGGACTCATGAACTCTTGTCGTCAGGGCTAGGGGGTAGGTGGGGCAGGATGGAGGCGTTGCTGTACGCGGTAGGGAGTAGGAAAAATGTTTGTTTGACTGGTTTTCAGGCACATGACCCTGCGTTCTGTTGAATCAGCTGTTTCTGGGCAAATTATAATCATTCCAAATCCTGCTAGACCACCATTTCTGGTGAGGTCGGGTGAGGTCGCTATAATTTGCCCAGTGCTTTTTCACACGAACTTCTTGAGGACAACCTTGGGCCAGGCTACATCATTCAGGTAGCACCCAAATTTTGACGGCACCCCAAAACCCCAAATTTTGACGGCACCCCAAAACTCAGAATAGTAGACATTGCCAATGTGGTAGCATTGCATCATCTAGACCGGGTCATTTACTTGGGCTTGTCTATCGCTTGTTCGGGCTTCCTTCTACTGGTTCTTCTGCTGCAGTAGAGGAGTGGACCGCGAGAACGGTCTCCGCATGATCTCTGCGCATCACCGCATCACCAAGGAGGCACTGATATTCACTTTTCTGCCCCCCACCCCCATGAACACCAACAAGTCATGCAAAATGAGGGAGCTCCTTGAAGCCAGATTCCTCAAGGCCTCCCTAGCCTAAATCCCCAGTTTGCCCCCACATCGCCCGCATGAAGGTACTAACAAACTGGTTTGAGACCCAGGATTGCGTACTAGTGGCTATCGTACGAGATTGCGGCATTGCCTTGCAGCTTGCCATAAGAAACATTCTAAATGTTTCAAGAATCCTCTTTTTGGGAGCTTGCCAACGGTTTGTTACCCTGACTCTACGTTGCAGGGGCTCCTCACAGTGGTCCATCTAAGGTCTGAGCGTTGGCGACGGAAGCTCGGTGGGCACCTCATCTGAGGGTTTTAGGCTTCAGGATTTGAGGCTTCAGCGTGATAAGCTTAAGTTGGGAAACTCAAGATGATACTTGGGCGTGAAACTTTGAGTGCTTCTCAAAAGCAGCGGCTTCTTTTGCAGGTGGTCCCACATATAGAGCGTGACTGGAGAAACCAAATTCGGATTTCAAGCTTTCCATAATTCTGTGTATTACATGGCACCGGCTAGGTTAGGGGATGGGTATACGAACTCAAACTGACATGGAAGTTGCAACGGAGCCGCAGAAAGAATGCTGCCCTTGAAACAGGGACCATATAGGGTTAGTTCCCTGCCAGTTTGCGGAAAGGTAGCAGTGCGGGACCATCAGTATCCCTTGAGAACCCCATGTTGTAACCGTATAGACCTAGACACAGGAATCTAAACTATATCAACCGCGGTAACAAAGCCTATAATCCCGGAAGGCTGCGAATGACTCTACTCCTCAGACCCGAACCCTTAAGATCTAAACTCTCTCATCCATTAACCCTTTCATACCCTGTCAAACCTTGATCCCTCAAAACCTATACGCCAAACCCTAATTCAAAGACCCTATGCCCTATATCCCACCCGAATACCCATATTCCTCCTCTTTTGAAGCGTAGGATCCTAACAACCCCAAGGCCGCAAACTTGTATTCAACCCCTCTTTACACCCAAATATGATGATCTTTGCTGCGGGGACTTCCAAGAAGAGACACCGTACTGTTTGGATTTCCCTACATGAGAAAGCAGCTGCCGAGCTCTGGGAACCACATACCCGAACATACAACCTATGTAAAGCCCTACATACCCCTATATCCCTCATATAACTCCAATATAACCCCCTAAACCCTACATTTATTAAACCCTTAACCTTAAACCCTGAATCCTAAACCCTAAAGCCTTAATCCTAAACCTTTAACCCCTTAACACCAAACCCTACACCCTTAACATCAGAAAGCAGTTCCTAAGCTCTGGACAGGCATGTCAGTAGGGGACCGAATCCCAGGTCCCGAGCTTGACCTCGGCTCCAAAACCCTGAGGCTGTTGTCTTGAAGGGTCTAGGTTAGGTGGACCCCCCACGCAGTAATAGTGACTATAAGGGGTAATAGGGATTTATATTAGGGTCCTCTCATATTCTTATAAACTATTACAGGGTGGGGGGTCCTCCCAAGGTCTAGGGTTTGTTGAGGGTTTAGGGTTAAGGGTTTGGGGGTTTAGGGTTAATGGTTTAGGGGTTTAGGGGTTTAGGGGTTTAGGGGCTTAGGGTTAAGGGTTTAGGGCTTAGAGTCTATTGGGGAAGTGGGAACTACTATACTATACCAGGGTATCGCAGGGTCCTGTAGCGGTTGTACAAGGATTTGGGTTTAGGGCTTAGGGATACTACTCCCGATAATAGAGAATCGCATGGAATAGAACTGCAATTTAGGGCTGAGGTTTTTGTTCTTGCCTTTTGGGGATCCACTAGCTGTATGGCCTCGGGTTGGAATTTCAGGTTCGGAGCAAAAGGGTGTGGGAATTTTGGTTGCGGCCTTATGGCTTCAAAATGAGGGTTCAGGATTTAGGCTACTGGAGGGATTTATGTGGGGCTGCTGGTTTGGCGGAGAAACCTTGGACAGGGCTTCTCCGCATCGACTCGGCCTTTACAAGAACAGTGGATGTGATGTCAGGTGGATCCCCCACCCTGTAATAGTGGCCATAAGTGCTAATAGGGATTATATTAGGGGTCTATTATATTCCTACTATACCATTATTACAGAGTGGGGGTGTCCTCCTAAAGGTCCTAAAGTGGAGGTCTGGTCGAGGCCCACTTGCTCTGAGTTCAAAACTCCTCGAGCTCGACTCGCTCGTCTGTCTATAATCTCCCCGGCCTCCCCTTCACAATTGCCTGGAATTGAACTACAGATTCGCACTGTACTACGGAGCTAAGATCCATTTCAAAGGGGAGGCCCGTTGTGATCATATAGTGCCATCTACCTGCCCCAGAACACTGGCAAAACTAGAGCTCAACAGACTCGGTGCTCAGTAACCCTAAACCTTTCCTGAGGGCCGGCACATGAACGAGCTCTCCCCAACTCCCGAGCTGTGCGCCAAAGGTGGCACCTAAACACCAATGCGTTCTTCTATTCGAGTTTGTCCAAGGATCTGTTTTCGGAGACATTCCCTGAGTTTTCTTTTGCGAGTTAGCGTTTCCATACAAGCATAGTATAGGCCCCTTTAATCCCTTCAAAACCCACATAGCACCCTAGAGACGCCTTCTTGAAAAAATGTAGGTCAAGGTTTAAGAGCCTGAGGGCCTGCGGTAGGGAGAAACTTGAGCATCTGAGGTTGAGGGTTTGGGGTCTAGTGAGTTGGACTCTGGAAAGCAATGCCTTCTGTAGGGCCTCTAGGTGGAGTTTACGTATCCAGCCCATGTGGACCGCATCGGTGCTGCGGCTTAAAAGACTTAGCCTTCAGGGCCTGCGACCGGGCTTCAGGATGACTGTTCATCAATCTCCGGCGATGCACTTTTAAGCTCTTTCACTACGAGTCTGATGGGGCACAGCACAGCAGAATCTCTGAACAACAGCATTCAGAGCACGCGGCACACACCTACGATGCTTGGTCTTCCTTGCCGCCTATTGCTGCCTCAGGATAACACTGCCAGCCACACGCTCATTCATACCTATTGATTCTCACCCCACAAATGAGGCGCCTCCACAACTCGGAATTAGTAAGGGTAGGCCCTTTAGAGAGTTCGAAATTAAACCAAAGGACCAACCTCTTGGCAGATCTGACAAATCCTTATCTGTCTCCCCTTGTTTGCATACCTTGTACCAAAACAGACAAGGGCCCAAACGGAAGGTCCTTCAAACTTTGGAAAGGGACCTGTAATTCGAGACACCCCTGAATCCTCACCCCAATTGCCGTATACATCCTAAAACCCTGAACCCTAAACCCTGAAACCTTAAACCCTAAAACCTAAATAACCCTGAACCCACTACACTAAACCCTGAACCCCAAACCCTAAATCCTACCGATATTGCACTACACTACACACTGACTTTGGCTTCTTAAAAGAGGCTTAAGGATTACAGGTTTAGGATTTAGGATTTAGGCTTTAGGATTTAGGGTTTAAGGGTTTAGGGTTTAAGGGCTTAGGGTTCAGGCTTTAGGGTTTGGGGCTTAGGGCTTGGGTCATGGGAGTCTCCTCAAACCAGGATCCCCTGTTCATACCCCCAATATATTGCAATCCCGACTATAAGATAACGACCCTTAATAAAGAGCACACCTACTTGCTGGAAAGCCCCTATATGACGACTAACTTGAGAAAGCCAATCCTAAAGTGTAAAAACACCAACAAGCAAGCCAGACACGGCTTCGCCAGGCAGTTCTCCAGCTGCCGAATGCCTTGCATCCTTCGCAGAAACTTCATGAATTACCCAGGTTGTAGTTCTAGATTCCGTATGTGATCATAATGTAGGGCACCTCAAATAAACCTCGAAAGGATCTTGCACGTGTTGCGGCCCCTGTAGCACTTGGAGGTTCATGGGTAGGTGTAGGGGTCACAGGTTTGGAAACGTTTTAAGCCTATCCGGGTCTTACATGCTATTTGCATAAGTCACTGGGATATGCAAGTTTCAGGCTTCCTGAAAGTTAGGAATACGCCTGACGTTTAAACCCTCTGAACGCACTACATTAAAAAAAAACTCTCAAGCTTAAGCCTCGCTTGCACGGCAAAAGCCCATGTCATCAGGCGACCTTTTGAAATTACAGACCTGGGAAAGATTTAGGCCTCAGGGGCCACATAAGGTTAGATAAGCTTTATGGTCCAGAATATCTAAGAAGAGATCCTCAGCAAAACCCCAGAGTAGGTAGCCGTGCTCAGGCCACATCCATTAAAGCCTAAACTCGAATGAGAAGGGAAATGCGGCTACCCCCACCTCTATAGTTGGAAGACTATCATGGAAACTACTATATAGGGTTTAGGGTTTAGAGATTAAGGTTTAGGTTGTAGGGTCATGGGGACTTACAAGTAGAATTACTAAGTCCCCTTGACCCCCCAAGTATCATAAGGGTCATATGATAACTATAAGGTACTATGCTTACTGGGTGGTTTATAACCCAAGGGTCCATGTAGCTATATGGAAGGTACTTGGGCCTCAAAGTAGGTGTATGGGAACCCTTTGGCCCTAAGTATATACCACATACCTCCATGGACCCTTTGGGTAATCTAAACCCCTCAACAACCGTGAATCGCTAACATCCCACTGGCCCTTCAAACCCAGACCCGATGGCCTTCAGCACTGGAGGTATCAGAGTCTGAGTAGGCCTGGGGCTTTAGGGGTTATAGGGTTTATAGGGGTTACAGGGTTTAGAGATTACAGGGTTTAGGGGTTACAGTTGTTTTTCCTGAGAGGCACGGTCGGCATTGGTTTCCTGGGTTGCTGTTAAGGAACTTAATTTGAGCTACCATATCGGGAAAACCCTTCTTATTTACTATATCTACCCGTTATGGCAGCCCTAAACCCGAAACCCTAAGCCCATACACCCTTTTTCCTATATACCCGTTATGGCAACTTACTTTAAGCTCCTTAACAGCGAGAAGGATTACATTATATTGGGGTATGCAAGGGGGGTGCCCATATTCATCGAAACTCCAAGTTGGGTAAAGTACGATCCTGAATGATTTCCACAAAATCCTTGGCAGCCTGTATGCGCGATTACTTAACCTCAACCACGTTTCAGGCCCCACTTGGAGTATTCAGCCTACTAATGCAGACCCCTGATTAATAAACCCTCTCCCCTCAAGAGGGACTTAAGATTAGGTTCCTTATTATAGTCCCTATACAACAGAAAAGTAGTGTCCATGTTCTTTTCCATTATCCCAATATAACCCCAAGATAACCGTGATGTTTAAGGGGAGGGGGTTTACGAATCAATGTGAACAATACATCCCAGATCCAGAGTTGCAGTCCTTAGCCTTAGCCCAGAAACTCTTTTCCTGAAATAAAACCTTTTGGTTCAGAGAGGCAAAGTGAGTGCTTGGTGCATCTCACCTGGAGCCCCACCTCACGGGGACCCCGAAAAAGAATTGGATGGGAGTTTTCGGGGACCTCAAAAATATGTGCACGGACTATCATGGGGCCATTGGGTCCTTATTCAGAGTAGCGCAGGGTTGAATTTTGGAAGTATCAATCTGATCCCTACACAATGAAATTATCAAACTCTTTGATAAACACTACCAATTGCCAATAGCAAGAAAAGGTGGTCCTGCTGGAAGCTCCCCTGAACTAGGCTCAAAAGGAGCTATGCGCGGACACTGTTGAGATCGCAACTTGTCTGACCACAACACCAAGTTGTGGACCTAATCCCTGCTGCCAAATACTTCAATTACTCCAGTTCATGCTCCAGACTTTCAGTTCAGAACATGCTGGGCTACATAGAAGCCTGCATGCTGTTCAAGCTGAAGTTTTTCTAAGACGGACAAGATGGAGTTTAGTGTTTAGGGCTTAGGTAGTTCAGGTAGCTTAGCCTGATATGGAGGCCTAATTTCGAAATGCGGACGCAATCCTCTGGTGCAGGTTTCTGAAACCTGGAAGCCTCAAGAGCGGGTGGGTTTAGGGCCTGGGGGGGGGTCGAGGGTCTAGGGTCTAGGGTTTAGGGTTTGAGCTGCTTTGGCAATATGGTCAAGAAGCGCAGAATCAACAATCTCACCATGATCGCGAGCAGTTGTTGCACATAAGCCTGGGAAGCATATGAGCTACGGTCTAAACTCAGAGTATCCCGCTTGGTAACCACTACAATACTGCACTACCCCCTTTAACGAGTTTAGACCATAGCTCATACTCAGTTCTCGGTGCCAACGGTTCCCTGCCCACTTTCTGTGGGGATGGCCCTTCTCGACTTTTTTGTAGCCCTAAACCCTGAACTCTAAATCCTAAACCCCTTGGCATTGGATTCCGGGTTTGGCTGAAGTTCTGTGGCTTACGACATCTGGGTTGGCCCCTACAAGCCTTCGACAAATCTTCGTATATAGGGTCCCTATCAACGACATTATGGGAAGATTCTAAATATCCCAGCGGCCTACCCAGACCTCAATGTTGTCGCATTAGCGGAACCCCACTTGAATAGAAGAGCCTTCCATCTGAATCCTTGGCAGCCATGCTGCCCTAAGGAACTGGATTTCTATTCTGGTAACACGACCGCCAGAAAAACAGAGCCTCCAAATCCGCACACGACCTTGCAGCCTCACAAATCCTCGCAGCACGGAAAACTTATGACGTTTGCGTGCGGGCGCCTGAGCAGGAGTGAAGAGTGGATTTCTATGTATAGGGGGATAATGGAAAAATGGAAACTACTGTATTATAATAGGAGGCATAATGGAAAATGAAATTGAAACTGCTAAAGCATTCTTAGACGATGCCTACTCCCGGCCACAACGAGTCAACCATGAGACGTAAACTCCAACCTCTCAACCTATAATGGTAACTATGCGCCAGTATGGCTGAGGAAGCCGCAGGGTCAAAACGTCCTCGCCAATCGTTTCTGCCTCCGACGTGAACTTTGTTTTTTGGTTGAGCGTTTGAAGGTTTTGGGTTCCCACGGTGAACTTGATAAGCTTCTAATGAGCTAGGTCAGGCTGAGATGCTAGATAAGAGAGCCTCAGTCGTCATTTGGCACAGTTTTGCGGCTGAATTCAAGCCGCTGCCAAATCACCATTTGGTGCTAAGAGGTGAGAGAATGGCACCAGTCCCTGTATAACTGAATGTCACGTGATCGCTTTATCATATACACCGCTATAATCAATCAAATGTCCTACATGTTTCCACAAATTTCTCGAAACCTCCGACCCGCAAGCACCTGCAGGAAGGAGGGGTGACCCTTGTGAAGGCGAAGATCTCGTCTCAATGTAAGTCCCACCCGAACCCCCAACCGCACAAAGGGTGAGGGAGCGATCATGAACCAGGCAAGAGCACTTGCAGCTGCAGTGGGGAGGGAGCGCGCGGCCATAGCAGCAGGACCTCTCTGGCACACAGACACTGGACACTAAACCAGAAACCCTAAACCGAGAAGAGGACAGTGGAATTACAGAAAAAGAGCATGTCGCCCCTGCAGCGCATGTCATACAAGTCTTCATGTTTGCTATAATCTAAACTCCTAGTATCCCACTTGAAAAGCCTTATACTAGGAGTTTAAACTTTAGCTCGAGTAAGGTCTATAGAGACCACCTTCCGCTTAAGACCGTCCGAGCAACAAGTGTCGAGTTGGCGTTGCGCCCTCGAGCACTCCAATCCTAGGCCCAAAAGCCTTTTCTTACTGGTTCTTAGTAGAGAAGAAAAGGAATGTCATCCCTATATAAGACCTATATAATTTATATAGGTCTTATATAGGGATAATAGAAGAATACTCCCTCATTCCCTACTCAGAATCAATAAGCTTTGAAGCCCAGCTCCCAACATCCTCGAGACGCTAAGCTCTTCAGAAAGCTGGTCCCTTTGCCGAGATGATGGGAAAGGCCTGAGGACCCTACAGTTCTCAGTCGGTCGACCCAAGCCCAGGACTAAAACGCCTAGGGTTTAGGGTTTAGGGCTCCAGCCCCTAAACCCCTAAACCCTGTAGACTCAAAACCCTGAGCTCCAAACCATGAGCCCGTCAGAATTTACAACAATGACGCAGGATGCCTCCTGCGCAGCTCCTAAGGAGGTTGGGGATGGCACTTCCGTCGGCACCGGCATGTCCTGCAGTTCACACCGAACTGAGGGTTTACGGTTTAGCGTTGAAGTGTCTAGGGGTCGAGGGTTTAAGGGTTTAAGGGTCTGGGGGTTAAGGGCTCAGAATTTAAAAGGTTATGTCAAGGAACTCAATACTGTTATCATAATAGGAAAAGATCGTACTGAAAGGGCTCCCATTCGTGTAACTTACCTTGAGCTTTTTAAGAGTAAGCTAGTAAAACATTGGCATTATTTTCGGATTCTAGAATTCCATGATTCCCAAGGCGTACAACTTGCGGTATCTGATACCAAAAAAATGTATCGCAGTTTCCCTAAAGAGGGAGATCTCGAATATATACACCAACTCTTAGAATCCTTTTTTTATGGGGACCCCCAAAAAGGCACCCCAAATCCTAAGCACCTAACCCCCTAATCTTGGAAAAGCTCCCAGGGAAGGAACCTGGAACCATGATGGTTTCCGCCGTACGGTTCCTGCACTGCTAAACACCACGTAGCACCGCGATGTGGTGAGTTTAGGGTTTAGGGTGTAGAGTTTAGAGGTTTAGGGTTTAGGGTGTAGGGTGTAGGGTTTAGGCTAGGGCTCCCACATGGAGGGACCTTCGCCATATGCTCCAAACCCTTGCACCTAGAGCCAAACAATCTCGAACCCTAATCTCTAAAAACCAAACTCTAGCTTTTGAATTCTTAGGTTCTAGTCCCCTGCCAAAACCTGAACCCTAGATGATAGTTCCCAGAAAATATGGGCGCCTCAATAAAGACCCCAACATACTAAAATCCTCAATATAGTGACCCCCCAAAAGAACACCCCGTAAACCCTGAATCCGAAACCCTAGACCCTAAACGTTTTTGGGGGAACCCCGTCAAATTCTTTGAACATCCCTAGGGCCCTGACTGGAAGGTCTGTAGGAGTGCGATCGGGTGCAGACTCTGACCTTGGACGATATGGTTTAGGGTTCAGGGTGTAGGTCGGTCTGAACTTCGGGAAATAGAGGTTTGGGGGCTACGGTTTAGGGCGGTTACGTAGGGCTTAGGGAAATAATGGACAATGAGTTGGAAACTGGGGATCATAGGAGTTATATAGGGCCTGGCAAACAACCATGATCAGGTCTAGGGTTCAGATTCATCATCCTGAATTAAGGCCCGCTGGGGTGTCTTCTCCACAGTAACTGCAACTAGGCGTAAGCTCGTTTGAGCTCGTTATGCTTTGCGTAGTTCCAGGCTTGTGGGCCGCATTTCCTGCAGGTATCGGAACTACAAAGTTTTAGGAGTATGTGGGTTGTACACGGAGTCCTCATGATCTGAGGTATACAGTGAAGAATTACTGGGTTGCTGTTAAGGAACTTAAATTAAGTTACCATAATGGGTATATATAGTAAATAATAGGGTTTCCCCAATATAGTAACTTAATCTACGTTCCTTAACAGCAACCCAGGACTGTGAAGTGTTTGGCTACAGCGAGTTCTGAAACCCATCCCTGCTTGTGGTTGTGAGCTTTCAGTTGTGTGGTGTTTGCCGCCCATCTTTCAATCCGGGTTAAAGGCTTTTGTAAGCGGTTTTGGGCTACAGTGTCCTGTTCAAAAGCATGCGGCACCCGAAATAAGGTTAAAGAACAGAAGCTGAGTTTGAAGGAGACACTGATGCCCTAGCTCTCGAAGCACATGTGAGCCTCGTAGTCTGATACGAGACCTATCCCCTCCCCTAGTACTGAAAAGCCCCCACACCCCTGATATTAACCATTCCGTGAATATAATAGCACACAACACTGAGATATTTCATGTTAGGGGGGGTGATACTAGGGGGAGGGGATTACCAAGTAAAGCCATCCTGGCACTGCAGCAAACTTCCTCCTTGCCAAAGGATAAAAGGTCATGCGCGCTCTCAGGCTTAGGGCTTAAGGATAAGGGTTCAAGGGTTTAGGGGCGCTCTCCTCCTTAAGGCCCTACTTTAAACCCACCTACCAAGCTGCCTCACTCTTTCTGCATCGAGGCATTGGCAGAGCACTTGCCACACTTGCTTCCATGGCCGAATCGTACGGCGCTGGCACCTTCCAAGACAGCTCATAAGCCTTTCATAGATCGCATTAAGGAAATGAAATTTGGAATGCTGACGAACCATGAGCGCTGCATAATGGTGGCAAAAAGTCCTACATAATAAGTTCCGTGATTCCATACTAAGGATGGAACCAGCAAATTAACAGTAATTGGCGGTTTTCTGCACAAAGGATTTCTGCGGCTATTAGCCCAGTAATCCCCATCCCCAACCCCGAATTTGTAGCCGCTCTGCTGGTGTAAGGAGGAGACCAGGTCCGCTGGACTGAGTCAGGTGGCTACCTGATCATCTCGTATAACGCCCCTAATCCAGATTGTCCTGTTAATCTCATATGCCTCTCTAATCTCTAAACCTTGGATACTGCCCGCACCTATAAATGACACATATACACATATATACATAGGAACATGGTTCAGAACATAAGAAGATTGCTGCTATTCTTGAGGACAAGGGGACACGAAACCCGAGTCCTCAAAATCCTGAACCCCAATCCAGTCTGAAATCCTCAAACCCTAAACTCACAAACCCTAAACCCTAAAACCCTGAAACCCTACCATCATGCACCCCCCGGCCCTACGCAGCCCCAAGAAACCCTAAACCCTAAAC
>CAJNIZ010007743.1:0-15673 GCA_905231905.1 Symbiodinium pilosum
CACCACACACCACACCACACCCCACACTACACACCACACCACACACCACACCACACCACACCACACCACACCACACCCCACCCCACCCCACGCCACGCCACGCCACGCCACGCCACGCCACGCCACGCCACGCCACACCACACCACACCACACCACGCCACCCCGAATATGAAATGTTTTTGCATAAGGGACTTGGGGTGACACATCTGAAATTCGGGGTTGGAGGCGTTCAATATCCTAAGCCCTGAACCCTGAACCCTTGGCTTCTGCTACAACCCTCTCTACGGGACACATAAAATTGTTTGGCGGGTGCTTAATGGTAGCAGCGCCTGGAACAATGGCAAAAATTAGAGTTCTGGCTGCGAAATGGACATGTACCAAGAATGTAGACCCCTGAATAATAGACCCCCTTTCCTTGGTGGCGATTACGACAGGCATCCTAATCTTAAGGCCTTAAAGGGAAAGGGTTTATTAATCATGGGTCGTAAGCCCTAGGGTTTAGGGTTTAGGGTTCATGGTTTCGGGTACCTAGAGTAACCTAAGGCCTTGGAAAAAGCAAAAGTACCAAAATACTGGGTAAAAAAACTTGTTTATATGTACATTGGTCACTCCAGGCAATGCCCTAACCCTCAACCCTAAACTCTAGTCCTTGTTGGTTGCATACTGAAAGTAAGGACCGTGGCAAGAGCCAGCTGCGGTGCCTTCACCTGCAATCACCAGAGCTTTGGGACTTAGGGGTTCCGGGGTTTAGGATTTTTACTTGGGGTTCATGGGACCTACGGTTGATGGAGGGAATCTTGCACCACTTGGGGTTCCCAAGATATTGTAATAACTAAGGTATAAGGTATGTAAGGTGGTGTAAGATTTCCGCATCCAGAGTAGTAGTCACTTCTAAAGCCCAATCTTTCACCGGGATAACCTCTACAAGACCAACTAAATGAAGTAGCGGCAGGGTTATGATAGCCAAGCCTTAAACAGCTACGAAGTCCCATGAACCTCCATGTAAGGCAGGCGGAAGAACAAGGAGGAGGTACTTAGGAAACCTTACGGAGATTTTTGGGTTTAGGGTTTAAGGTATCCAGGGAGGAATACCTCGTTTCAGGGTCCAGAGTTGCCTATTTGTCAACTCCCTGAAGTTACTGAAGCAAGCTCTGGGATAGATTTAGGGGCCCTGCAAAAAAATAGAATATATAGGGCCATGGTCTGTAATACCGGTATTTTGGGGGGAGGGGTGGGGGGTATCCCCTAAACCCTAAACCCTGAAACCCTAAACCCTAAACCCTAAAGTATAACTTGAGCTTCCAGTGCTCCTTTGCAAAGCCTAAGCCCCTCAGTGAATCCTGAGGCCTTGGCGTGAACAATAAACTCGGAACCCTAGATCTTAAGAAGTAGGCCAGGGTTTAGGGTTTAGGGTTTAGGGTTCAGGGTTTAGGGTTTAGGGTTGAGGCCGTAGGCCAGAAACCCGAAAACCGAGGCACCCACAAATTCGGGGGAAGAAACACGAAAGCCCTTGTTGCCTTAGACCGAGACCCTAAAACCTAAACCAGAAATACGTTTCACGCGCTGAAGATGCGGCCATGCTTCCCATGGCCAAACGGCGGCACTCCTCCAATGAGCCATTCCTCGTATACAGTCCTGGGCTTTGCGTCAAGGACTTGACTGGGAGAATTTTGTAATAAAAGGATTTGGGCAAACCCAACCCGTGAATTAGATCCCTTCTAACCATTTATAAATGTAATGTCCTAATTTCTGGGGTTGGGGTTACCAAGCTCCTCCAGCGCCAAAATCTCGAAACCGAAAAGCAAGGCTTACAATTCAGGTTCAGGGGTTTCAGGTTCACAGTGAGTTTGGGTTATTTGCTTTCAGGCTGAGGGTTCCATGTTTCGGGTTATAGGGCGGAGGATTCGGGTTTCGCGCTTTAGGACGTAGAGCTTAGGGTTCTAGGGTCATGCGTTTTGGGTTTGGGGGCCGTCAGGTCTAGGCTCTGAGGCAGGTTTTGGGGCATAGGGCTTAGTGTTGTGGGCTCAGGAATGTTTAGGGTTCAAGGATTGGGTTCATAAGCTTGGCCAAGTAGGACCGGGGCTTAAAGGCATCACACATGAAGAGTAGGACTTGCAGAGCGGGGTTAAGGGCGTCTAGGATTTAGTTCATAGTTTTTAGGGTTTAGGATTTAGGGTTTAAGGTTTAGGATTTAGGGTCTAGGGTAAGGGGATCCAAGCAACCAATCAAGGTACTGCTTATAAACTTAGATTCAACGGCAATACTCTTCTTTTATTTACTTGGCCCAAAGAGCCCAAACACCCTGGCTCCCAAATACAACCCTGAACCGCAACGGTCTAAACCCTACCCTAAACCCTGGACCCTTAAAACCAGAACCCCTAAAATCTTTGAAGCCAAATGATGTGAAGCTTCAGGCCTGTGTGCTTTAAAAAAGAGGACACCTTCGTGAGTCTAAGGCTGCAGGTTTGAGGTTCAAGGTTTAAGGCTTGGGGTGTTTGGCGATGTTGGGTTCAAGGCTGAGGGTTGAGGGTACGAGCACTACATGGGCATTTCGAAATTAGAGGTCCCTGCTTTCAAAGACTATGGGATAAACTTAGGGCCTGTCATTGTTGTATTTTCCCGCGTGGTTGTCTGGGCTTTTCAAGGTTTTTCGCTCCACCTGTCAGGTTGATTCCACCTGTAGCGTCGCATTGGCTTGGAGGACTTGGAAGGCTTGGAAGGGTCGGGTGAGGGTCACGGCAATTTCGCTGCAAACAAGACGTTTCCGTGAACTCAACCAGCAGGGAGTAGGTTGTCTCGTTCCTGGGATTCGTGCTGTATGATTGTATGACCAAGATCACACGTTGCTGCAACTATCCATGGAAGGTGGGCAAAGATAAGATCTTGCGCTGGCAGTTTTCCTTCTAATCGTACATGAGGATGTGTTTGAGATTTTGCAGTACTTTCCGTTGTCCAACACCGCAGAGATGGTCTGCGCTGCACTCGACGTGGCATGAGTGTGGTTTTGCAGAATTATTTTGCGGAATCGCGTGCTGATGCATGCACCTTTGATTTCAGAACAACTCTGGCGACTGCAGCTGGGAAATCGATGTCCTTGTGATTTTGCCCCGCAATGGACAATGCCATGAACAACCAATTTGGATTGATTACACAACATTTTGCTCGTCGGCACGTATATCATGGACTGCGGGTGGGAAGCTAAGCACCCGCAGATGCCCCAGAACGCACAGCAAGAAGACGGCCCAGTCAACTCACGTGTGGTTATATATATGGGTTATGTTGGGGTTATATTGGGGTTATATGGGGGATAATGGAAAAGAAAATGGAAACTACTATAATGGGTTATATTAGACATACAGGCTCATGCAGGAGGTCGCAGCTGAACTCAACGTCAAGCATGAAGCTCAGCAAGGCTCAGCAAAGTGTGCTGTCGAAACAGTTCCAGGGGCCATAAGCTTCACAATTCAAACGCCAGGTGTTTTCAGTTCATGAAGCCTTCAAGCTACAAATCTGGCGTGAATGGCCTGCGTGGGACTTTTGCATCCTTCTCTTTAATCTGGGGCTGCTGCAGGTGTTATCAAATAGGCACCCTATAAAAATCTAATTCTTCTGGCTTATGTAAAGTCACACAGGAATCATGGTCCATAATATTCCCAATAATACCCAAGAACTATTGCCCTTTGAAATGGGTGCCGAATCGGCTTGCATGTTTGTTTGTGGAGAAGGCACAGGGAGGCAAAATGATGATTGGGGAAGGGAGTTGCTGGGGTGAGTGGCCAACACGTTTCAATGTTTTCAGCTAGTGGCGCTAGAAAATCCTCTAGGCTCTGCGTGCCTCGATCCTGCAACGTGCACTCACTAGCTTCCAAAAAAGTGTGCCGTTTTTTCAGGCGTTGTTCTGCGAACAACCACACCACAAACATCTTTGGACAGGCCACTTGCTGCAAACCAGCAAGCATTCTGGACCAATCTTGAATGAACTAGTAAGCATGGGCGAATCTCTACTTGCCATCTATTTCAACATAAGTGCACAACAGAGGGCAAGGGAAGAGCACTGTGCTCTAACAAAGCCCAATGAGATCCATGACGCCTCACGTTGCGCTGCCTTGCAGCCGAGGCTCCTGCCTCTCGCAAATTAACGTAATTGGAGCAATGCTCCCCATCTTCAACTAGCGAATACACTGGCGATGGTGTTGGTATATGCGAAGGCTTTGCGCTGCCCCTATCCTCGGCACATGATCCAACGCATGCACGTTATTGCACCTGCCTCTAGAAACCCCCTATGCTCATATATTTCTATGTATAACGAAAAAAGAAATGGCCCTACACCCGCACCACAGTCCCTTAACAAACTTTGAATCTCGGCGCATAACCCGCAGAACACCAACCAACAGCCTGAACCGTATCCAGGATATCCAAGCAGCCACCAAATCAATATGGTAAATGGCCCAATTGCCGTCAGGCGTTTGAAAATCACAGGAATCAAGTGCACAAGCACACTCTCCGTTGTCTGCTCGGTATTGAAAATAAGAGCCCTGGCAGAACCAGTGAGTAGCGCTTTGGGGTGGTTGTACCAAATAAGAGTATGTTCTGTACATAAAGCACGAGACCGAAAAAAAAAGGACATAATATCACCCTATCTTGGGTGACACAATACCCATCCTCAAACAGAATACAGCTCAAGTGGTTCTGGACTTCCGATTCTTGAAGTGAAAACCCTCAACCCCAAGGTAAAAGGGTCTCAATATCTTATCAACCATTACCATGCCTGGGATTTCGTCTGTATCACTAATGGCATAGAGGACCTCAAACAAAGCTTGGTAATTCGGGTTTGGGGTTTCAGGTTCCTGAAACCTACACCCTGACTCCGACATCACATGCCTCACAGCCATACGACCGACCAACGTCAGCCACCAGCAGCATACACGCCTTCAAGTTCATCCCTTAAGATTGGGGTTCAGGCTATCAGTCCCAAACTCAAGTGCCCAGACCCCAAAACCGACATAGATGTTCATGAAACTTGGTAGCTGCCTACATGTGGGTCTGTCAGCCTATGGTGCAGAATTTCAGGTTTGGGATTCTTGTCCTTATGATACTCAAAAAATTGCTTCTTACGTAGGGAGTCTTAGTGAGAAACATACACGGATAACGCCGGTCATCACCTGTTCCTGTTACTAACCCTAACGACCTTCAAATAGGACTGGATCCACGTGCCGTAAAGCAAGGGCGCACTCCGCCAACCTCCCAAAGTCTGGTAGGTGAAACAACCCGAAACACGAACCCTAAACAACAGAAATTCTTATCCCCTAACCCCTAAACCCTAAAGCCGAAAACCATCTTAATCGTATTGTATTGGGATATCCAATTCCATCACCAAACTATTATTATTCAATCTTTACCTGTTTCGAATAATAGTCACATAAGCTTGTACTCAACAATAGCGCACTCACTCGGACGACTCGCTTTTGGCTCCAATGGAGAGTGGGGCTTCGCCAATGCAGTCGGATGCGATGTGGGCCGGGATGGGGCTGCATGAAAAGCTGTGCCGCACACATGGATAAGAGTTGTATCGAACGGCTTCCCGTTTTGAAGATTTCATTCGGGAGGGCCTGCTGGTACAAATTAAAGAACGTCCTATAACATGAACCTGACATAAAAGAATGATGCCTTGTCATGTGCACCATGTAAAGCATGTACACCATGCAGTCATGTACTGTAAACATGCACCACAATGCACTTGTCCTTCAAATGAGCGTCACAGGCTGTCCGAAAACTGGTTGTCCGAAAAACTGGTTTCCACTCTGTACATGGAGGTACACAAGGGTGATCAGCCCTTGTTTCCACTGACTTGCCATAGCTTCGTTGGGCCGGATAGGCAAGTCAGCTCCGGCTCGGCTACTTGTCAATAGCGCTTACAGCAAAAATCCACTCACCTCATTCCTGTTCCAGATGCAGACCAAAAACCCTTAGCTTAGAATCCGGGTGTACACACACACACACACACACCCCTCCAAGGAGGGAAAACTTGGCAGGTGAAATGATTGTGTATTCTGCTTAAAGTTCATATATGCGCTCACTGAATGATGTTCACCTCATCCACGGCGTGAGTTGCACAGTTTCCTCATGTCCTGCTGCTGGTGTCTCCAGCAGCGACAATGACGATGGTACTCGTTTCCACGAGCGCACACCGAAGCACATCCGGTAATTTCGCAGACTTGTTGACAACTGTTTGGTGTGTCCATGTAGCCTGGTGTCTGCTGAAGAAGCTTTATCACTCTACGAAGGAACCTGACCGCCACTCGGGGTGCCAGGTAGAGTCTCAAATGGTTCGCAAACCGCACAGCTATCTCTTCAAATCGATAGTCTGCACTCTGCAACGACATGGGTCAAGCTACTCGGGTTTGTACCTCACAAGTATTGCTTGATGTTCAGATCTCGAAAAGTGTTGCTGGATGTTCGTTCAAAGCTTCAACCACATGTGCAAAACCACAAGAAAGCATGATGCAGGTCAAACGCAAGAACATACGCACGGCCAAGCATCATAACAAATTGTTGTCAAAGGCCCGCAACGAACCAACACTCTCAAGCTATACACCTCAACAAATCAATCAAGAAAGATGGTATGGATGGGTGTCCTCAGAGGCTTGTAAAATGTCTTGATGTTGCGACGAGAACGTAATGCTGCAAATGCTGCGCGCAACTGTCGATGACGAACGCCTGCTTCCCAGCTTGTAAAAACTCACCACCATGTCTGCAAGACCACATTGTATGTTGTCAGCAAACTCGCCTGGGCTGTCGTCTGAACTGTCTTCCTGGGCAACTGGAAGACACCGTGATCGAAAGCGTTGGAAAATCTCCTTGGCTTGACAGTGTTGTTTGTCCTTGGTTGCCTCAGGCACAAGTATTCAATTTCAGAGTTGCACAACCTGGGCAAAGACCCATTGCCCCACGAGAGAAGACATGTTCAGGCTAGGGCCAAAACAGACCAAGACATGAACAAGGAAAGTAAAGCTTCACTGAGTTGCATCATCATCCCTAAACGCTCAACTATTCTCCTTGAATCTGGGAAGCAAATTGAAAAGCGTGTGACTGAAAGTGCAAGTGGCACGCAATCAGCTACCCCGGCAGTGCTAAAACGGACCGCAACAAGTGACATAGCGTAGATGCAAACAATGAAAATGTGTCACAGATTATGATGATGTCACAGCTGCACTCTTGATGCCCCCAACGCACTCATTGACCTGTCAATGAAAGGCATACGCGTGTAGGAAGAAACCTTTTAGGAGATAACAATGCTCTCAGACGAACGGCTTCTCAACATACTCATGTCCGTCTACGGCTGCGACTGCGACTGCGGGATCTTCTGGTTAGTCCAGGGTTAGTCGCTGCGGCATAGCTTTGGCTGGTACACTTCCTGACCGAACTAGACCCCTGGAATCGCTGCCCGCCCAAAGTTCATTGCCTGGTTCGTCCACACGAACCACTGATACTTCCGCATAGCCTACACGGGGAGCATGCCTCGGCAGTGGCGGGTAGGACCTAGCTCTTGCATCTCGAAGGAAGTGATCTGTGTCCTGCGCCACAGCGCGACGTAGGAACGTCTGAAAAGTCTCCCACACTAAGTCCGAGGCATCACACATCGCCAACAAAGTTGGCGATCATGGACCGAAAGTCGGTCCATCAAAGAAAGAAGAACATCGTCATTGCTGAAAGGATCTGGTCGCATTGACATGTTATCGACCCTTGCAGTATGTTTGAACCTCAATATTGACGCAGGTGTAGCACAATTCCAGGAACGGTGCAATGCAACATGATGCGATCAGTTAGCACAGGGCCTGACGAACATCTTTTCCCACATACGATCTCAGACTGCTCAGGAAATCGGCCTACAGAGACGAGTTGTCCCCAGTAGTTGAAAAACACGTGTGCAGAAATGTCCTACGAGGCCTCGATCATCATCATGGGTGAGAACAGAGACTAACGCACGTTCATCAGAATGTTGGATCGTGCGCAGAGCTCGAACTGTTTGTCTGTCCACCACCGCCAGGCGCATGGCATGACACCATTGAGAACTCACTGCCGCAAGTGTAACTATCTGTTCAACATGGAATTGACGACCCAAGAAAATCAGGCGATTGCAGCGCCGAACGAAGTGCGACAGCAACTTGCTGACAGCAACCCTGGAAGATGACCCGCAAGGCGATGTGGGACGGTGTCCTTCGATTACCTGAAATTCCGACCCATGTCCTCCTCCAATGTATCAGGCGAAGTATCTCCTGGTAGATCCTCATTGAAAGGTAGCACTGACGGGATCAAAAGGAAAACTCAAATCTCCTCAAGGACACGAACATAAAGATCCTGGGTAGGTAAGATTCGAGGCTCATGTTGAAAGTTCTTGAGCTGAAGCCTGCCAAACAGAGCAGGGGAAACTTGACATGGAAACGAGAAATAGCAATCAACATGTTCATGTGAGGTCGCAGAGCTTCATTTCCTTGCATTTCCAGCAATATCAACGCAACAGAGACTATGTAATCCTGTAAACAATGGGGCGAACCATACGACATAAGGTCAGGGAACGTTGGGAGCTTGTTGAAAAGTGTCCCCGTAGTTGGCTTTGGTCATCTGCAAACACCTCTTAATGGAAAGAGTCCGGCCGACGAGTCGAGTCCTCTATCGCTCTACAATGAAATGAGAAATGACTCCTCTGGCTCGACGGTCCAGCCTTTGTTCAATGGAATGAGCCACATCTCTGTAGCGGTTCCTGACATCCTCGTACATGTCATGTGTGGGCTCAGTAGACGAGCCTGTGTCAGTATCATCTGTTAATTCCCCAAAAGGCGAAAGAACCCGTGGGACTCCACGCATGTAGAAAGCTAGGTCCACATGTCTGTCCTTCAGGAGTTGCTGCCACAGGAGAATTTCCTTGCCATGAAGCACCTTGCGGAGGTCAGGATGCCCTGCCTTGCGCACCTCAATCTCCTCGGCCTCCAAGCTTTCTCTTAAGGCTGCTCTCCTACTAAGGACTAAGGGCACCACTACGAACCTTAGCTATGCCTTCAGGGCCAGAACACTAGCCGAAAGCAACACACTTCTTTTGACAATGCGCAGAGCACAAATGGCAGGGGGAGATGCAACCAGACATCTCCCCTTGCAGTAACACCCCTAAGCGCAACCTGGTGCGCAGAAAAAAATGGGCGGAGGAAGCGGCGGGCGGGAATTTTCACAAAGGCTGCAGGTACACACAGTCGACGACACCTGCAGTTCCTGATCAAAACCTGAACAACAGGGGGAGCAGCAAAAGGTGTGGGCGCTTAGGGAAATGTTGGAAGCATGCACTGGCCTAAAAGCCCAACCCGCCCTACAAGCAAACCCCCTAAGGACATTCTTCACGGCTTTGACCAGCTGATCAGGCATGGGAGGTGCAATTCAAGCCGGCGCGACAAGCATGACGTCGCATCCAAGGTTTGCTTAGGTGTGCTCAGGATCCCCACCATGGGCTCAGCACCGTCAGCCCCTGCATTCTGAGCGCAAGGGTGGTGCATCAATGTGGGAGGGCTCCGGCGGCGACGGACGTTCCCTGGCAGGCGAGGCCGTCTTTTGACTTTGACTTTGAAACACAGACTGGTGAGTAATCTTAGCGTGACAGACGCGAGGCCGTCCCGCAAAGTGGCGCAAAGTGCCCGGAGCCGATGTTGGCCGTGCATATCATGTCAAAGTATGTTGCCAAGTCCTGCTTCGCTACGGGCATGTCAGGGCACTTGGCCCGATGGTCCAATGGCGTGGGAAGAAGGCCTAACTCCCTGACAGCTACTGACAGCCTAGCGCCACCCACAAAAACTTCGAAGCCTCTGACCTATAAGCTCTAAGGGCTCACACGCGAAACTTATCGGCTGCAAAGGTCGCTGCGGAAGCGTGAAGGTGTACCCCGACAAGGAGCCTGGCCTGGAAGGCACACACACACAAGGCTGCAGACGTGGGAAGTTGAACCCCAGATAGCGGAGCTGCTCAACCACAGCGGAGTTCTGCTTGGCCAACCGGCGACGCTTGCTGCGGCTCAGAACCTCTGACGCCTTGCCATCACGCGAGTGGTTTGCTTGGGGTGAGGATGCCCGCATTCTCGGCATGAGGCAGTAGGTGACTTCAGGGGAGTCCAACGAGGCCTCCACCGTTGAATTATGGGCAGTGGGGAACCTGGTGTTAGGACCTGGCCACGCACGCGCGGGGCCACGAGAACATCACCTGCGCCAACGTGACAGGGCGTTGCCCTGGCTGCAACACTAGGCTCATCATGTAACTGAGGAGTCTGGCAGCGCATGTAGCCAAGGATGACATCTGATACGCTAAAGCCCTCCTTTGCACACAGGTGCGGACCTGAAGATCGCTTGAAGTGTCCGCCAGGATCTCCTGCTTCATCTTGGACACTTTGATCACACCTTCTATTTTAAATGCTACTGGGCCCCTCTTTTCCGAGCGCATTTCCGATTCGGGACGTGCATTTGGAGAGCTCCAAGGGCCCCAAACACTGCTCTTCCGCAAAGGAGATGGCTTTTTCAACCAAGCTACGCGGCGGTTCTAACCCCGTATCTATTGTCAGCCCAGGCAGCGACTTGCCAACCCTGTCGAGGCGGTCCACCTGCTTGGGCATGGAGAAATGCTGCGCAGGCCTCGCACCTGTCCTGAAGCTCTTGCACGGCAAGGTGTAGAACAGGCGGCGGAAGGCGGGCAATGATTCTTCTGGGTCTTCACCCAAGCAATACTCTTGAGTGCGTCAACGAACAGGGTCATCAGGAGTTCCAGGCTGGTGTTAGGAAGTGAAGACCAACAGTGAGTGGCTCTTGATCCCCACGTGCCCTTTGAACACACCCAGCTTGATCGCCTCCACTCTGAACGCTGCCTGGGAGTCCACGGACGTGACCTGCACAGGAGCGAGACGAGCACTGGATCGCATGATGGTCCCCACCCTCTCCATCCTGAATGCCCTAAACCTGGGACCAATTGAGGGGTGATTTGTGGTGCGTCACGACGGACATGAGGCAATGTTCACTGCTTCAGCCAGCGGCTTGCAGGTGACAAAATTTTGCTCCAAGGCCAACGGTTCTTCCTTGGGAAAGCACGTGCTATCACACCCGATCGCAAAGGACCAGGCCCAGCGGCGGAGGCGTGAAGGCCCCGGTAATGCACAGCTGACGCAGAGGTCTGGGCTGGTGACAATGGCTACACAAGGGAAAGCCGTACGCTGATCCTGCGGGAGGCGCCTTGTCTGTCCTCGGCTTGCCACAAAGGAACTTGGCCCCAGACTCAAGGTACGCCAGGCGCCACTCGTACGATGCATCTGGTACTGAGAGGGGTCCGGAGTCTACCAGCTTCCGCTTGGAGAACCGCTTCATTGGCTTCGTCATGCCCCAATTCCTCCGAGGCTCAATCATCGGCTACCTGCGGCTCTCCATGAGCTACAGCTTCAGCCTGATCAGACTCCATCTCCTTGACGGCAAGCTGTTGCGCCACCAGGGACGCGGCACACGAGTCCTGCCTGAAAGACCCGTCAACGATCCTCTTGAGGACCTTGGCTATTCTTTTGAGGGGCCCACAAAATTGGCACGGCCAAGCGCCGAGATACTTGAAAATGGTGACCAAGAATTGTCTTTCAGGCAGGTTGAAGTCAACAGACTTGCATGCCCGGTTATGATGCGATCGCAGAGACTATTTCCTAGCAAAGACTTGTCCATAAATTACTCCGAAGAACCCCTCTATGTCTGATATACGCCCCTCGAAGGCTCGCAACACTACTGAGCCCGGATGCCCCGGGGAAGATCCTAAGGTAGTCTCAATGGAAGACACCCGCTGAATAATTAAGGTGTTGCATGAGCGCCCGAGCCTCCAACGAAATGGCAGCCTCAACAAAGCCAGATCCTGACACTGCGAAAGATGCTTCCTCACCTGTTAGAGGCCTGAGCTTCACTAAGGGAACCAACCCCGGCAATGGATCTGTCTGCACAGTGACGGACCTCTTAGTGGGACTAGCAGCACAAGCATGGGAAGCCTGACACTGCTTACGCAGATTCGAAGGCAAGCACAATGGGACCTCTCCATGAGATGACACGCTGCAAGAAGACCCTAGTCCAAGGCATCCCAGTCAACACAGATGTCGGTGTTTTCAGCCCGAGTCAGGAGCGATTGCACCTGTGAATCACGACTGGCCAACCTGTTGATCAACTCTTCCAACAAGGAATAATATGATCAATGCGGCTATGCAATTCAGTAACACTGGAGACTGTCGCTCGGTATCTAACCTGATGAGCAGCTTTAAGCGCAACCAATGCAAAGCGGAGATCGTCTAACTGGAGAATAATCAAGTCGTCCTGATCCATGCAGCGCAGGCCCGAGAGCTGAAAAAAGAATTGGTAATGTCGTAAAGTCACCTGCTCATGTCCATACATCCAAATGTTGCGAGCATAAGTGTTCATGCAACACTACCACACTACCTCGACGGGCGCTTAAGCCGTGACACAGCAACATAGAATGTTTCATTCCATGATCACCACAAAATTTGCTCGATGGAAACAAGACCCTGTCTAAAACCACGCGCATGAAAACTCCGACTCATGGAGCTGGAATTTCAAAGTTCTTGTTTTTGCATTTCACCCAAAAGACAACTCCACACTACTACACTCCCAAGTACATTTCTGTGTGTTTGCACTGCTCCTGTCCAAGACCTACCACAACAAGCAGCAGAGTGCGCACATCTCTTTTTCCTCGGGTTGATCTGAGTGTATCTTTAAGGCGGGCTTGAAGGCTGAAGGGTTTCAAGCCCATCTGTCCTTCGTACGCACCCCCTCGTGAAGTGAAAGAACCAGAGGCTTCTGGGCTAAACTCAACGTTTTAGCTTGGTGGAACTAAGGTAAGAACTGAACTCGGCGGGCTCAGGCTAGCCTCAGAGACGGGTTAGGTTAGCGCAAGCGTGCACTTAACAGTGAAGCAAAGAGGCCCCGGCCAGGGCTTCCCAAGGCTCCCCGGGCCTGAAGGACCTGAAGCTTGCGGGCTTCGGTCGCTAGCCAAACAGTCGGCTGAGCTGCTGAGAGGCTGGCGTGCCTGAAGGATCCTGCTGAGACTAGGGGCTGAAGCAGGAAAATGTGTGAAACTGGAAAAACGAATTTGCAAAGGCAAGTAGGCCCACTGCGTCTGACCAACTGGGGCGGCAAGGCTTTGGGCTTGTTGAGAACAGAAGGGTTTGGGAGGGCGGGTCACAATAATTTGTGTAAGTAGAAAGCGATCTACACTAGGGCTTGTAGTGGGCTAACAGTCTTGGCCTAGGAACAGTAGTGGCAGCGGGTGAGCATGAGACTCACAACACACAACACAACACAAGGGAAATGAAAAACTCTTAGCGTACCACTCAAAGTAGGATCGTCCGCGGGCCGCGAAGGGGTTGAACCCTAAACGCCCTCAATCCTACTTCCTCAAAAGCGCTTCGCCTTCAACGTCCCGGAAGACCACGTCCACTGCGGCGCATATTTTAAGGGCAGATCCGGTGAGCACCGCTTCCCGGCCTGCCACACGCGGTTATGGGAGGTAGGTTAGGGTTTGGAGTTTGCGGATTGAGGGTTTAGGATGTAGCGCATAGGGCTTAGAGATTAAAATTTACAGTTTAAGGTTTACGGTTGAAAGATCAAGGATCCTAGCCAGGGCCCCTACGGCTTCCTAGGTCCTCTAACTACAGGCCCTCAATTGGGATTCTAGGGGATTTAGGCAACATAGCATATGTGTATAAAGACCCTTCCACCATTAGAAGTTGAGAGAGTTTACCATGCAGGGGTTTAGGGTTACTGCCTTACAGTTTGTAGAGTTTAAGGATTGCCCTGCCTGGTTCTTGTGGACTTTTGGCATATTGGAACCAACAATCAACCTTTCAGATGTAATCTTAAACCCTAGCCCCGAACCCAACACCCTAAACCCTTAAACGCGAATTGCGTGCGCAAGGGCCTGTCTAGAGCGTCTTGCATTCATCAACTGAACGAGCGATCTTAAGCTTGGACACATCCGCACTTGTTTCCACGATATTGTGACCTTCTCCAAGATGTTGTCCAAATATCTAACCCTAAACCCCTTTTTTGTGTAGATTGGAAATACAATTGTTTTAAAGCATGCCCGACATCCAGGCAAACAAAATTGATGGATGTAATTTCGCAAGCCGAATATGACCCGAAAAAAAGGCTTCTTGGAGAGACCTCCAACAAGCTACGTAGGTACATTACGACACACTCATGCTATCTGGCGTAGCAACTACGGGGAATGTCGACTAAACCAGCTATGACTTGCATATATCTTAAATGCTTTCGCACGTAGCCAGCAAGAAACCCATCATTTTCGTCAGATGGGGTCCCCTCGCTCTGAAGCATCGGACCCAAGAAGGTCCCATACTTTCATGTGCTGCCAGGTTTCAACTGATTGGCTCAACAGCACCCCAAAAAAAAAAATCGTAACACAAGCCTGCATAAAGCGCAAGCGGGCACGGAAGCCCCCAGGTATTGGCGTTCCGGCAGCCAGGTAAATTGACCACTCTGGATCCGCTGCTCTTGAGGTGCCTCAACTTTAGCATGTCGAAAATTTACAAATGCTTCTGCTGCCACCCACCACAACGACCGCCAACATCAATACCACCACGCCGGTGACGGCGACAAGGACAACGACGATGACTACCAGACTGCAAAAGCCACCAGCACCACGACTACACTACCACCACATAACCAGTACCAGTGGTCTGCCAACTATTCCTACATTTTAGTCTTCCTACTACATGCAATGCTGCTGCTGCTGCTGCTGCTGCTGCTACTACTACTACTACTACTACTACGACTACTACTACAACAACTACTACAACTACAACTACTACAACTACAACAACAACAACAACAACTACTACTACTACTACTACTACTACTACCACCACTACCCTACAGGTGTGTTTTCAATCCGCTATTTTTGCTAAAACATGATAACTCGGACTGATTTTAGAGTCTTTTTGGGGGGCTGTAGAAAATGAAGATTTTTTGGGCAGCGTGCAAAAACCCATCATTTCAGCATCAAAAATTCGCCACTTTTTTATGCGTTTTTGCCGTTTTCCACACGCCTGCTATGGTTTCGTGCAAAAAGTGCGCTTTTGATCGTCGGAGAAATTATTGCACGTTTTGCTGATTTTACGTTCGTCTTTGCAAAATGTAGCTTGTGAGTGGGACTGCATCAAGCATACGATGGTAGCAGTATGACCGTATGACGACTACAAATGAAGCAACTGGTTCTTCGGACATGACTGTTGCTATTCATGTCATTAGAATTAGGTTTTAAACTTTACGGTTTGAGGCTAAAGGTTTAGGGTTCAGGGGTTTGCGTTGCTGTTCAGGAACTTAGTTGAAATTACTATATTGGGGAAGCCCTATTGATTACTGTGTATATATTTACCCATTGTGGTATTGTAACTTAATTGAAGCTCCTGAACAGCAACCCAGTCATAGCACAATTACGGCTGGACTTCTGACGCATTTATAAGCTTCCTAGGTCCCGGAACGGACTTATGCTTTGGGCATGGGTTCTTGTCACCGTATGCTCTTGGAACACGAACGGAATTATGCTTTGGGCATGGATACTCTGGTCACCGTATGCTCTTGGAACACGAACG